>MU682884.1:145694-167824 GCA_026770625.1 Nicotiana glauca | reverse complement strand
ATATATATATATATATATATATATATATATATATATATATATATATATATATATATATATTCAAAATGCAATGACTGGGGATGCGCTCATTTTTAAAATATAACATATTTATACTAAGTCTAAATCAATACATAGGTATTAAATACAACTTTAGATGTATATATGTTGAATATAACCCTAGATATGCATTATTTAAGGCTATTGTTCAATAGAACAACCTTAAAAAATTCATAAATTTCCCAAGTTTAATGAGTAAAAGTTGTTACATCTAAGTTTCAATGACGGCAATAGTAAAAATCTAATCGTATCTATTTGATTGCAGGAAATCAGGAAGCAACACTACTTCAAGGGAAGTTCAAATGCAAGGATATCAGAATGGAAACGATATCAAAGGCAACATGGACAATGCTAAATCAAAGGAAGTCAAAGTCATAAAAATGAAAACAAAATCAGTCCAGATGCTTTAGTCTGAATCGAAGAACATCGAGGTTGTCTCAACAAGGAAACAAATCAAGTACAACTTCTAGAGAATATCATGGCATACCCCAAGGACTAAATTAGAATTAGAAGATTGATCAACCAAATTAAAGCCACAAATCAATCCCTGAAATTTGGATATGAAAGGGGAAGAATGTAAATGAACCAAGCCCATCTCATTTGCAGGATTCAAAGGCACCCCTTGGGTCAAATTTCCTAGATGATTATGTGCCTTAATCAATGATCAATCTACAACAGCTGATCAAAATTTCCTGTATGAAGACTGGCAATCTAAAAAAGAACACTTACGCAATTACACAAACTGTTTTCTAAGTCTTTCTAGTTCTTAGTACAAATTGTATTCTTGAATCTATAAATGTAACAAAAGATAGGAAGAGTTAGAAGACAAAATGAGAGTTGTGTAAATATTACAAAAACCACCATTGCTGAATATCGTTGATGGTGAACGTACTAAAACCATCACTATTGTAATCCTTTATTAAAGATATAATAGAACCCTTGTAATCCAAGGGAATTGGAGGTAGGTACCACATCGGTACTGAACCAGTATAAAAACTGTTGTGCCTTCTTTACCTTTCCATTTGTTTAGTTCACTCCTACTAAAACTGTTCACTGTGCAAAACCTAGTCGACTAAACTCATACTTAGTCAACTAATATTTTTTATTGGCTACAAGTCATCCCCTCCCCTCTTGTACTATCAATTGGTATCTGAGCAAGGCTCACAAACTTTTCTTAATAGCTAGTGAGGAAAAGATCATAGGATCAAACACAGTCATTGGAGCGCTATTTCAAGAAGGAACTTCTCAGGTACGACCTCCATATTTCAATGGGCAACACTTTTCTCACTGAAAAATATGTATGGAAACATACACTTTGTCATATGACATTAAAGTTTGGCGCATGATCAAAAAGTGAAATCTTCCAATACCTCCAAAGAAAGATTAAAATGGTCAAGTCATAGTATCAACTGATCCACTCGACGTAGATGACTACACTGATGAATAATCAATCGTCATAACAGTGAATGCCAAAGAAAAAAATTTGTTGACTAGTGTTATTAGTGGAGAAGAATATGAAAAGATATCAAGTTGTGAAACTTCTAAGGAAATGTGGTATAAACTAGAGGTCACGTATGAAGAAACCAACAAAGTGAAAGAAAAAAAGATCAATCTTCTTGTTCGGGACTATGAATTATTTCAAATGAATGATGGAGAAACAGTGGAGGAAATGTTCTTCAGATTCAGCAAAATCCTTGGAGATTTAAAGACATTTGGTAGACCAATAAAAAGTGGAGAACATGTCAGAAAAATTCTAATAAGTCTTCCCATGATTCCGCAACCCACAGTTATTGCTCTAGAATGTCAGGATCTTGACAAGGTGTTCTATGATGAACTTAGAGATGATCTGATCACCTTTGAGAAAACTCATTTGGACAGGCAGATTCAACAAGAAATGAAGAAAATAACATTCAAAGCGACTGTGGTTGAACCAGAAAATGAAGAGGAAGAGGAAGGAGGAGAACAAGATGAAAACATAGCCATGCTCTCTCGAGTTATAACAAACATGATGAGGATAAACAGAAATAGCAAGAGATGTAAATCAAACTTTAGAAAAGGAAGGACGAATAATGATAAAGATAAAAATGATGGAAGATGCTATGAATATGGTAAACATGGACACACTCAAGCTGAATGCCCTGAACTGAAGAAGAAACTTAGCAGGAACTTTCAAAAGAAAAAATCCTTTGGAGCTTGGAGTGATGAAGAAGAATCTGACCATTAATAAATTGAAAATATGTATTTCATGTCCGTAAAAGAAGACAACAATGAGAACTCAGGTGAGCTTGGGCTCATGGCAGACAAAACACAGATGATGAAGGGGACTCAAGTAAACTTGGTCTTATGAAAGACGAAGAAAATAGTGAGGTACGTCTTCCTACATGTCCTAATTGTTATGAACTCAAAAAAATCAAAATAGAAAAGAAAGACCGGGCCTTGAAGTTATGATATGCTTCAAGACGAAGTTAATGAACTTCAACTTCAACTGAATGGGTTGCAAAAATCCACCAGTCAACATTCTGTCAAATCAAATTGGGTTGCTCCTCGTACATCTTTGATTAGAACTAGAAATACTATTGCATGCTCTTATTGTGGAAAAAATGGTCACAAAACTAACAAATGTATGAATAGAATCAGAGCAGAAAGAGACTCTGAAAATCCCAATAATCCTTATTGCTTTTATTGAGAAAAACATGGGCACACTTCTAACCAATGCCAGTTCAAGGATAACAGGAGATGGGTCTGGTGACCAAAATATTTTAGTCAAGCTAATACTCAGAAATCTAACCATTCAGGACCCAAGTAGGCCTGGGTACCTAAAAACAAGTAATCTTTTTATTGCAGGAACACCGCAAAAATAATCGAAAAAAATGGTATCTTGACAGCGCGTGTTTCATACATATGACTGGTGACAAACAATTATTCAAAATAGTCACCAAACTAGATGGAGGAAGAATTACTTTGGAGATTAATCAAAAGGAAACATAATTGGAGTTGGAAAGGTTCCTCTCAGCTCAACATGTGATGTAGACAAAGTAAACCTGGTTGATGAACTCGGTTACAATCTTCTCAGTGTCAGTTAAGTATGTGACCATGACTATGAGGTTCGTTATGGTTGGCTTATAGAAGATGGATTAGGTTAAGTTATTCTTTCTGGTAATAAAGACAGTAATTTCTATACTATCAATAATGTAGATAGTCTTGGTAATCAAATTTGTCTAGCATCTATGATTGATGATCCTTGGGTATGGCATAGAAAGCTTGGCCATGCTAGCATGCATACTATTCAAAAACATTTCAAACACGATCTTCTCATTGGTCTTCCAAAACTAAATTTTTAAAAAGATCATATTTGTGATGCATGTCAATTAGGAAAACAAACTCGTTCAGCTTTCAAAATCAGAATCATTGCCTCTGCTACTAAACCTCTTCAACTCTTGCACATGTATTTGTTTGGTCCAATTAGAACTGCTAGTATAGGTGGTAGAAAATATGCTTTTGTTATTGTAGATGATTTTTATTGTTTCACTTGGTTATTTTTCTAATTCATTAAGATGAAGCTCTAAGGAAGTTTGATATTTTTTGTAAGAAGGCTCAACGTGAAAATTTCCACTATCAGAAGTGACCATGGAGGAGAGTTTGAAACTAGAGCATTTGAAAACTTCTATGATCATCAAGGAATCTCTCACAACTTCTCTTCACCAAGATTTTCTCAACATAATGGAGTTGTAGAAAATAAAAATATAACTTTGCAAGATATGCCAAGAACCATAATTATGGGAAATGCTCTAACCCACCACTTCTGGGCAGAAGCTGTGAGCATAACATGTCATATTATTTAACAAATGTCTGATTCGACCCATTCTTAGAAAGACTCCATATGAGCTATGGAATGTTAAGAAACACAACATCAGTTACTTCCACCCATTTGGATGAAAATACTTCATCCACAATAGACAATTTGGGTAAATTTGATCTAAAAAGCAACGAAGGTATATTTCTTGGATACCCTCCCTCAAGTAAAGCATATAGAGTTTACAATAAAGGAACTTCATGCATTGAAGAATCAATTTATGTTGTTTTTATGGATAATAACCCTCGATCAAGGAACTAAAAACTTCCTGAAGATGAGGAAATTTCTATTGTTCCAAAGTCTATTGTTGTAGGAAAAGACAGTCAAGCTGAGTCGATCCGTCAGCAAAATCAGTCAACTAAGGAGCACATTAAAATTATGGAATCTTCTTCTGCAGAATAGCCAACCGTTGGGGGAAAGGAGCCAATCACAAACATTCCAAATGAATGGAAATGTAAACCAGGATATCCTCACAAATACATCATTGGCAATCCACAGGAGGGTATCACTACCAGAAGATCTCATAAGTTCAACTCTCACGTGGCCTTAATATCACAACTTGAGCAAAAGAAGGTGGATGAAGCACTTGCAGATGACCACTGGATCAAAGAAGTAAAAGATGAACTTGATCAGCTTGAAAGAAATAAAGTGTGGGAATTGGTTCCAAAACCATCAAACGCTTGTATTGTAGGAACTAAATAGGTGAAATAAGTTGAATCAATCCGATCAAGTAGTTCGTAACAACATACAGCTAGTTGCTTAAGTTTACTGTCAGCAAGAGGGAATCAACTTTGATGAAAATTTTGCACCTATAGCAAGATTAGAATCTATCCGAATACTAATTTCTTTTGCTGCTCAAAAAGGATTCAAACTTTTTCACGTGGATGTAAAATGTTCCTTTCTAAACAAATACATTTCTGAAGAAGTATACGTGAAGCAACTGCCTACCTTTGTAAGTGACAACTTCCCAAATCATGTATTAAAGTTGTCTAAAGCTCTATACAGACTTAAGCAAGATCATCGAGCCTGGTATGAGAGATTATGCTCTTTCCTTCTAAATCAAGGTTTCTAATGAGGTAATACTAACACAAACTTGTTTACTAATAGCTCAAATTCAGGTAATCTTATTACTCAAATTTATGTTAACGATATTACGTTTGGAAGTCCTAACTCTATACTATATGAAGAATTCGCTTATGTATAGAAGGAGAATTCGAAATGAGCATGATGGGAGAGCTAAAATTCTTTCTTGGACTGCAAATCAAACAGTCTCCCAAAGTCTTTATCAGCCAAACCAAGTACACCAAGGAACTTATAATGAAAGTTTCCATGTAGAATGCAAAGTCTGTTGGAACTCCAATGAGTCCAACAACTACTCTTGAAGAAGATAAGAATGGCAAAAATCTGGATAAAATGATGTATAGAGGAATGATTGGATTTTATTATATCTCACCGCTAGTCGACCAGATATGATGTTTAGTGTGTGTAGATATGCAAGGGTTCAGTCGTGTCCAAAAGAATGCTATATAATTGTAGTTAAACACAATATTAGAAATCATATTGGGACCTCTGAACTAGGATTATGGGATTCTCACTTGTTGGCCAAAGAATAGGTGAAGTTTTGAAGGTTGACAAAAGAACTCAAACATGGACTAGGTCCATCTTGTGAAGCACATTCATGATGTATCTGTACATGTAAGATGCACATGAAGGAGATAAGTCTGATTGATCGAGCAGCAATATCTCCTGATCTGATTGAAAAGCTTGCATATTGGATAAGGAGATAAAGACTTCTTACATGAAGAGAACACAATTTACGATGAAGACAATGTTAGAGTTTGAGATCATCATGAACTCTTCTACGATAGAAGAGCAACAATTGAATCCCAGTCAAACTCTGATTACTAACCTATTAAATGTCAGTGTTGTTCTCTTTTACAAGTAATGCACATAAATAGAAGTTAAACTTAAATTGAGAGCAAAAGAGCAAGGCGATTTTGCAAGCAATTTATGTATGATTTAAGTGTACACTCCTGAAGCTACTTGAATGAGATAGAAGAACCAGTTCCTAATGTCTATCTTCTATTCTAGTTCAATTGTAGTAGGTGATGTTACATTGTACCTTTCAGCTTTCATAGAAGCAATTGTATTAGGTACCTAGAGTGTTCAAGTTAGATTTAACTTGAAGTTATCGCAACAGTTGAGGCTATGTGCCACAACGAGATTAAAGTTAATCCTTAGGTTTACAAAGAGTTTTTCTAAATGATGTTTTGGCTCAGTGATTTTAGTGGAAGTTTGGGAAAATCCTACTGAGTAGTAGGTCATAGTTTTTTTACCTTTTGAGCCAGGTGTTTTCCACGTAAAAATGTCTGTGTTCTTTATTTTTAGTGTTTATTATTCCGCAAACAGTAGTAGTTAGAACACCTAGAAGAACCAGGTTATTCTATTGTTCAGTTACGCAAAAATTGGGTACCACACATATCACCTCCCTCTCCCCCTCTTTTGTGGTATTGACGCTTAAAACATCAATTGGTATAAGAGAAGGTTATCCTTTGAGAGGTTAACATCTTAGGAAAAGAACAAGATGAGTGCACCACCTAAAAACTGGGAAGGGTAATCCACTGCTTGGCCTCCACTCTTTAATGGTTAGTACTATTCTTGATGGAAGAACATGATGAGAGATCATATCATAGGAGAGGACCATGAACTCAGGGACATAGTCGTTGATGGTCCCCTAGCAATTACAAAGAAGAATACTGAAGGAGTGGACGTGCTAAAGACAAGAGTTGACTGCAATGCTGAAGATTTGAAGAAATGGGAGAAGAACGCCAAGGCCAAGAAATGTCTTGTGTGTGGACTGGGTCCAGACGAGTACAGTAGGATTTAAAGTTGTATCACTGCCAAGGAAATATGTGACATTTTACAAGTGCCTCATGAAGGAACTCCTCAAGTAAAGAGATCAAGAGGAACACTACTATATTCTCAATATGAGAGTTTCACTATAAAGGAAGGAGAAACTATCTAGGAGATGTACACAAGGTTCACAAGACTAACAAATGAACTTAAATCTCTTGGGAGAATTATCCTTGAAGAAGTCAAGGTTGATAAAATCTTGACAAGAGTCTTACTAGTGACTTGGGAAAGCAAAACCACTGCTATTCAAGAATCAAAGAACATTGCAACCCTCAAGCTGGATGAACTAATTGGAAACCACACTACCTATGAACTGAGGAGGCAAACTATGAAAATGGATGCACCCATGAAGGAATGAAGTCTGGCTCTCAGAATAGCTGAAGGTACAGATCTGGAGGATGATGAAATGGCCATGATCACAAGAGATTTCAAAAAGTACCTAATGATAGGAAAGGGTTTTTCAAGCGGTACAACCTCCAACAAACCAAGGGCTCTTGAGAAATAGACCAACGAGGGTTGCTACAAATATAGTAAGACTAATCACATGATCAAGAACTATCCTCAGTGGGAAATTGAATGGAAGTAGGAAAGGGCTGAACGAAGGAACAGGTTCAACTCAAAAGGAACAAAGGATCAACAAAGGCTATGGTTGTTGCTTGGGGAGAAACATCAGATGAGGACTCAGAAGATGAAGCTGGAGATGAGCAAGCACTTATGGCCACCGGAGAATCAGATGATGAACAAGAGGTAAGTGTCCTTCATCTCAAAGACAAGATTAAATTTTCATCTAAAGAAAGGTTGTCTAAATTATTGCTAGACTTCATTGATGAGTCCGAGATAATTAACAATGAGAAGGAAGATATTTCTAGGGAGTGTGCAATCTTAAAACCCAAGTGCAAAAATCTAGAATCTAGGCCTAATGAGACAGACAGTAAAAATGCTAAGTTGAAGAACTAGGTTCTTTAACTTGACACCAGTGTCCTAGAGCTTAGTTCTGAAAACTTAAAACTGAAATTAGGAATAGGTAAGAAGAAAGTAGATCACATAAATCTCACCTTAGAAGAAAACTTAGGAAAAATGAAGGATGAGTTGTACATGAAGGATGAGCAAATAAGAGTCTTAAAAGAAGATCTAGGGAAGGCAAAGCATGAAGTAGACAGAACTTGCAAATGGAATAGCGCTTCTGATGCACTTTCCTGGCTACAAGAACATCACAGCAACAACAAAAGAGGACTTGGTTATGGGACTCAAGCACCTAAGTGGGACCCTAAAAGAAAGTACCTCACTCTTCCTGAAAATAATATTTGCACACACTGTGGCAAGACCAGCCATTACAAAAATAAATGTAATGCAAAAGAAAAGGCCAGTCAAAAGAACAAAACCTTTGTTCAGGACAAAAATAGGCTGCCTAGGTTGGCTAAAAGGAATTTGATTTACCCATTTGCCTATAGAAAGGGACCCAAACTAGTTTGGGTTCCTAAGACTAACCCTTGATTTCTTTTTGCAGGTCCAAGTAAAGGGAAGCAGCCAAATATGGTACATGGATAGTGGTTGCTCAAAACATATGACTTGAAGCAAGAACTAGTTCCTTTCACTTGAGGACTTAAAAGGAGGTAATGTCTCCTTTTGAAATTGGAATTGGGGTTGGAAATGTAGGTAAGACAGACTCTCATTCCATTGAGAATGTCTATTTGATAGACGGCTTGAAGTATAGCCTAATTAGTGTGTCACAACTGTATCACAGAGGTAACCTTGTAGCATCTACCTCTACCAAATGTTTTGTGATTAACCTTACCACTAACAAGATTATTTTACAGGGAAAAAGAGTTAACAATATTTACATTGTAGATTTGTCCACTCTTTCAGAAAATGAACTCACTTGCTTAAGTGTGTTGGATAATGATCCCCTCATGTGGCACAAAAGACTTGGTCATGCAAGTCTGAATCCACTCAACAAATTAGTCTCCAAGGACTTGGTGATAGGGCTACCTAACATCAAGTTCAAGGAAGACAAAGTTTGTAAGGCCTGTGCAAGGGGAAAGCATGTAAGATCATCCTTTAAAAGCAAGAAAATGGTAAGCACAACCAGGACGTTGGAACTGGTTCATATGGATCTCTATGGTTCAATGAGAACATTGTGCAGAGGTGGTAAGAAATATGTGATGGTACTTGTTAATGATTATTCTAGGTTTACCTGGGTACTATTCTTAACATCTAAAGATGAAGCATTTGACATGTTTACTGCTTTTGTTAGAAAGACTCTGAAACAACTAGGTAATCAACTTGCATCCATTAGGCTTGATCATGGAACTGAATTTGAAAATGCTAAGTTTTCTAAATTTTGTGATGAGCATGGAATAGATCATAACTTATCTGCCCATAGGACTCCTCAACAAAATGGAGTAGTTGAAAGAAAGAACATGACTCTTGAAGATATGGCTAGGACTATGCTTCTTTCTAGTAAATTGCCCCACAGCTTCTGTACATAGGCTATAAACACTGTATGTTACATTATCAACAGGTCCATGACTAGACCTCATGTAGAGAAGACTCCTTGTGAATTACTTAAAGGGAGAAAGCCAAATATATCCCATCTTAGGGCATTTGGATGTATGTGCTTTGTGCACAATAATGGAAAAGACTCCCTAGGTAAGTTTGATCCCAGAAGTGATGAGGGAGTATTCTTGGGATATTCTTCACATAGCAAAGCATATAAAGTGTTCAATAAAAGAACTTTGTGTGTGAAGAAAGTGTGCATGTGGTGTTTGATGAAACTAACATTCTTTCTAAGAGACAGGAACATGAAGATGAGGTTATTGGGCTGGTAAAAGATTTGACTGAAGTTTCAGCATAAGCTAAAGTGGCACCAAAAGAAGGAACATGTGATGGAACAGGTTCTTCCATCCAGGGCAACCGTATAGGGGGAACTGATCAAAGAGAAAATGAAGCCAATCCCCTAAAGGTACCTGTTCATGACCCTGTTCCTCAGCAACAGAACATGGGAGAAACATCTAGTAGAAATCAGTTGGTTGTGAAACCTCACAAGTATCAAAGTTATCATTCTATTGAGAACATAATTACTGATCCAACCTCTGGAATCTAAACTAGATCATAATTCAAGAATTTGTGTACTTTTGATGCTTCAATATCTCTTATTGAACTAAATAATGTTGTTGAGGCTTTGCAGGATGCAGATTGGGTAAATGCAATGCAAGATAAACTCAATAAGTTCTAGAGAAGTCAAGTTTGGAATCTAGTTCCAAGACCCAAGAACAGAACAGAACAGTCATTTGCACAAAATGGGTCTTTAGAAACAAACTCGATGAAGATGGAACAGTTACAAGAAACAAGGCAAGACTTGTGGTCCAAGGTTACAGCCAAGAGGAAGGTATATATTATGATGAGACTTTTGCTCATGTTGCAAGACTAGAGGCAATAAGACTCCTCATAGCCTTTGCAGCACACATGGAACTCACTCTTCATTAGATGGATGTCAAACGTGCCTTCCTGAATGGCTACCTAAAAGAAGAAGTGTCTGTGAAACAACCTCCAGGGTTTGAAAGTAAGGAATGTACTGAGCATATTTACAAATTAGACAAGGCTCTCTATGAAATCAAGCAGGCTCCCAGAGCATGGTATGAGTGATTGTCCAAATTCCTGCTTGAACATGGCTACAAAGAGGTAAAATTGACAATAATTTATTCTTGAGGGAAAAAGGTAAGGATCTTCTAGCGGTACAAATATAAGTTGATGACATAATCTTTGGGGCCACCACTGACAAATTAGTAAGGATTTTGCCAAATTAATGGGGAGTGAGTTTGAAATGAGTATGATGGGTGACCTTAACTTTTTCTTAGGCTTACAGATCAAACAAAGCCCAAACGAAACCATGATCTATCAACAGAAATATGCAAAGGAGTTGATCAGAAAGTTTAAAATGGATGAATCAAAGGAAATAGACACTCCCCATTGCAATTGCAACTAAATTAGACATAGATGAACCTGGTTCATCTGCTGATCAGAAGTTGTATTGGGGTATGATTGGTTCACTTTTGTATCTTACTACCAGCAGAGCTGACATCGTTTTCAGTGTAGGGCTTTGTACTCGCTTCCAGGCTAATCCAAAAGAGTCTCACTTGACTACTATCAAGAGGATACTAAGATATTTGAAAGGCACTACTGATCTGTGTCTTTGGTACCCTAAAGGTAGTAATTTCAATTTAATAGGGTATGCTGATGTTGATTATACAGATTTTATTATGGATAGGAAAAGCACCTCAGGTATGGCTCATTTTCTTGGTTCATGTCTTGTATCATGGTCCACTAAAAAGTAAAATTCAGTGGCCTTATCGACTGCTGAGACTGAATATGTTGTTGCTCCCTCTTGTTGTGCTCAATTGTTATGGATTAAACAGCAGCTGATAGACTTTGGCATTGAAGTTGGCTGCACTCCTATATTCTGTAATAACACTAGTGCTATAAGTATGATAAAGAACCATACTCATCATAAGAGGACTAAGCACATAAATGTTAGACACCACTTCTTAAGAGATAACTATGAGAAAGGATTGATTTGCATTGAATTTTTGTGCTACTAATAAACAAATTGCTGACATATTCACTAAAACATTGGGTAGATAAAACTTTGAGAGTAACAGGTTGGAATTAGGGATGATTAAGATCACCTAATAGGTCCAGATCAGAATGCACAATGAAAAAAAATTGAAAAATTGAAAAAAATAATTTTTTGGCTAAGAACTCTAAACTTGTGTAAATATCTAGATTAATTCTTACTCAGCTTCATACTTCAATTAGTATAGTCCTGTGACATGTGTTAATATGACTCACTGATCTTTTACAAAATTTTCTCAATTATGGTAATTTAAGGCATGTTCAAAAAAATTCTAAATGAAGAACCTGGTTCATCAGTATGGGTTGATCCGAAAGCTACTCTGCACAATTAGAAATATAATTACTTAAATCATGAGCAGAAGTCCTACAATTGTTAAATTCGAAGAAAATTCTATTTGTTACCTTTGAACCAGTTCCGTCTGCCTAGAACTCTAAACCGAAAAAATTGCCTAAAATCTAGGGAAGATAAACCAATCATTCAAACCTAAAATTTCAGGTTGATTAGACCTCTAATTGACCACTGCTAAAGTTGTCATTACCTATTAAATGTGTATTTCTCTTTAAATACACATCATTCCTTCTGCCAACTCCATAATTCCAAAACCGCCAAATTTTTGACTCTCACTTGCCATCTTCTTCTCCGAAATTCTAACTCCCTAATTCTCTCAAAAAACCACCGATCTTGACTAACCCACAAGAAAATTATGGAACTCCTCCACAACCCACCCTATCTGATTCATGTCCCTCACTTCCACCCAGCACTACTCCCAAACCCAAGTTGAGAAGGGTTAAAATGCTTGATCGAAAAAAGGTAGCGACTGGATCTCTAAGGAAGAAATTAAATAAGAAATTAAAGGCAAGCTAGGCCCCAGTCTCCGACTCCAACTCTGATTCTGAGTCATACAAATCTTCTAGTGAAGGGAAGGACTTGGGTCTTCTGACTCTGAAAAGACTCAAGAATCACTTTCTAAGGTAAGTTCTTCTGTGTTTGAAAATCTAGAAACTAGGTTTGTTCTTGTTGGACCTATTTAGGATATAGAATTACCTGAGTTACGAAGGATTGGAGGTAAAAAGAATTATGAAAAACAAAAAGAGAGATAGGGTGCATGTGGTGAAGAAAGGGGAAATAGGAAAGGAGTGGTTAATCATTCACCCACTACTGGGCTATATGTGCCTGCTATTTGTGGGATTGAATAAGAACTTGTAGAATAAAGTGGCAAGAAGTTAGGGGGAAGTGGCTCTGGTGAAGCTGCTGAAGGGTTGGTTAACTTAAGTTCACAAAGAGATGAACTTGGTTCATTAGCCGAAGAAAACCTAGCAGAACTGTTAAAAAAGGTTGGGTCAAGTTATGATCCAAAGAAAAGACGCTCTACCAAACCAAAAGCCCCCAGTGCTCCCAAATCCTCTAAGAAAAGAAAGGCTACCTCCCCAACACCTACTAACACTTCTTTGCCAAAGGTAACAGCCACAAGAAGCAGGGTGAAACAGAGTGAGGCTGATCTATAAAGGGCATTCGCTGAAAGTAAGAAGAAGAGAATGGATAAAGGAAAGGGAAAGATTGCAGAGTCCTCAGAGGCTGCTGAAGACGAGGGGATGGAACTGGTCCATCAAGAAAGGGTTACATTAGTGGAGGTTTCGACCCCCAAACCTAAAAAGCCCAAGACATCTTCCAAGAAGTCCTCTTCTGTGTTTGAGGCTGCTGAACCTTCACTAGCCAAGAGGACAAGGCCTGTAGTGAAAAACAAACAAGCAAAAATTTCTGAAGATAAGGACTGGAGTGGAGAAGAAGCAGAAGATGATTCTGAGGGTGAACAAGACAAGCTTACCATGTTTGGCAAAAGAAAAATCTTAAAGGGTAGACTGTTGAAAGACTTGGTGGAACTAGGGATGATAAGACTGGTGGATGCTTTAGCTGCTCAGGGATAGAAGGACATGGTTCTTCAGATGGATGGTAGGCTAGACAGAAATGAGCTAATTGAGTTTATGGCAAATGCAGAGGTTAAGGATGGTAAGGTTAGTAGCCTGGTGAAAGGAGTTCAAGTGTATTTAGATGCAGAGAAACTAGGAGAGATCTTGGACATACCCTCTGAAGGGTTTGATAACTATACAAGGCAAATGTGGCCTTGCTTGGACTCCCTCCCTACTGCTTTTGCAATTACCAGGAGATTTTGTGATTATGAAGATGTGAATGAAGCCAGGGCTATGCAGAAAAGTGAAATGAGGCCCGAGCACAAGGTCTTATATGAATTTTTCAATAAGTGTTTATTGCCCAGACAGGAGAGAAGGCATATTGCCAATTACATAGATCTAGTTCTTACCTGAAAAGTGGAAGGCAAATTAATTGGCATGCCTTCATCATCAAGCTGTTGGACGGGGTCATAAATGGCTCCAAGGCTTATGCTACCCCCTATGGCTTTATTCTGACTACTGTATGAAACTTTTCGATAAGTACTTATGAAAATCTAGGACTCACGCTTTGTATGCAACTTTACGATGATGCCAAAAAGGGGAAGAGATATTGTGCTTTACACATTCCGACTAAGTGAATTTATAACTTAATTAACCTAGTCCTTCATGACAAGTGAATTTTCTAAATTTGGTATTGATGGTTAAGCTGAGTTCTTACAGGTTCCAAATAAGTAAAAAGCACAGAGTTTGTCATCATCAAAATGGGGAAATTTGTTTGCTCAAGAACAGGTGAAGTTTTGAAGATTGACAAAAGAACTCAGACATGGAACAGGTCCATCTTGTGAAGCACAGTCCTGATCTATATGTACATGTGAGATGCACGTGAAAGAGATAAGTCTAAATAATTGAGCAGCAATATCTCCTGATCTAATAAAAAAGGTTGCATATTGGATAAGGAGAGAAAGACCCCTTACATGAAGAGAGCACAATCTAGGATGAAGATAGTGTTAGAGTTTGAGATCATCATGAACTCTTCAACGATAGAAGATTAGCAATTGAATCCCAGTCAAACTCTCATTACTAACCTATTAAATGTACTGATGTTTTCTTTTACAGGTAATGCACATAAACAAAAGTTAAACTTAAATTTAGAGCAAAATAGCAAGGCGATTTTATAAGCAATTTATGTGTGATTTTAGTGTGCACATCTGAAGCTACTGAACGAGATAAAAGTACCAGTTCCTAATGTCTATCTATAATTATAGTTCAATTGTAGTAGGTGATTTTACATTGTACCTTTCAGCTTTCATAAAAGCAATTGTATTAGGTACCTAGAGTGTTCAAGTTAGAGTTAACTTGAAGTTGTCGCAACATTTGAGGCTGTGTGCCACAACGGGATTAGAGTTAATCCTTAGGTTTACAAAGTATTTTTGTAAATGCTATTTTAGCTTAGTGATTTTAGTGGAAGTTTGGGAAAATTCTACTGAATAGTAGATCGTGGTGTTTTCCATGTAAAATTCTTTGTGTTCTTTATTTTCAGTGTTTATTATTCCGCAAACAGTAGTAGTTGGAACAACTTGAAGAATCAGGTTCTTCTATTGTTCAGTTAAGTTTAAATTAGGTACCACGCAAATCACTCCCGCCTCCTCTTGTGTGGTATTGATGCTTAAAATATCATCACTCTAATAATGTTGTGTTCAAAGGTTTTTCAAATGTAGATTTTGCTGGTAATAAGATTGACAGGAAAATTACTAGTGGCACATGCCAATAGTTGGGAAATGCTCTAATTTCTTGGCATAGCAAGAAACAAACTTGCGTTGCTTTGTCAACTACTGAAGCAGAATATTTAGCTGTATGGAAGTTGTTGTACACAAGTTCTTTGGATCATGTATCAACTTCTCGATTATGATTTATTTCTTACTTCTACTCCTATATTTTGTGATAATACTAGTGTCATATGTCCGTCAAAAACTTTGTGCATCACTCTAGGGCAAAGCATATACAATTCAACCATCATTTTATCCGTGATCATATTGCAAAAGGTGATATTGTATTAGAATTCATTAATACTGAGTCTCAACTTGCTAATAAACTTATAAAACCTCTTTTAGAAGAAAGATTTTATTTACTGCGTAAAAAGATTAGAATTATGTCTATTTTGTAAAAGAATATTTCATATCTATATAAAATATTTTACTTCCTTACTTCAATTTTCTTAATTGATAAAGTGCATTAGTTTTGATGTGAGTATAATTATTACACTTCAATCGGTGCCGTTGAAGCAACTCCTCCGAATTGTCGCTTCCTTTTGAGCCTGCCTTTTCCTTAACCGAGGCAACCTTTCAACCTTCCAAACTCCTAGATAAGTACCCTATTCTCCCTCTCATTCTTCATCTCCTCTCACAAAATTTTCTTACCATGGCAAAAATAAACCTTGCATCTTCCACTGCCACCAAACGAAGCAGAAAATTTTAAAAAACCCACAACCTCGAAGAAATCATAGAACTAGAATCATCCCTCGACTTAAACTTTCTAAAACCCAAAAATGAACGCACTGAATAATTGGAGGATCTACCTATTAGCCAGAAAAACGTAGGAAAGAGGCCTATGGAGAAAAACCCCAAAAAAACCTGCATGTAAGAAAGGGAAAGTGAAAGCAGAGATTTTGGACAATAGGACAAACCAAACTTCTATGGACCAAGTGAGATTTCAAGGTTTGAGTTCTATAAGTCAAAATCTATGGCTTATGGACGCTTTATAAGTCTTTCTTTTATGAAAAATTCGCACTGTGATGCGATAGCTATTTTTGACTTTCAACGTCTTTCTTCTCTGTTAGATACTATTGGAAATTCTGTGTATGAAGAGCCCATGAGAATGTTCTATGCCAATCTGTTTGTTAATGAAAAAGATGACTTGAAATTCATGGTTTTAGGCACTCGAATTGTTCTTGATTCTTATCAATTTGAGAAAATATTTTCTGCTAAGTTTCATGGATATGATATTTTTTTGCAAAATTCTTCGCCAAAAGATTTTGAAGTTTCCATTGAAGAGGCAAAATCCTTTCTGTTGGATAACCCCCTGACATTGGTCATAAAAATCTCTAAGTTTGAACACTGAGTTTTTGCCAACGTGATAGCCACCACTTTAATTCCTAGAACTGGGTTCCTCAACACTTTGACTACTAGAGATATTTTTGTTCTTTACTGTCTTGTGAAAAATAAAAGACTTGACTGGTTTGTGTGGATTCCTCAATATATGCTTCAAAGTATTAGGGATATATCCTCTTATGCTGCTTGTCTACCCTGTGGTTTGCTCATCTTACACATTCTTGAAGTTACAAAGGTTGATTTGGCACCTTTCTCACCCAAGCACATTACCAGTACCTATGATAAGATTGCATTTGCTATGATGGGTTACACCTTAAGTGACCATGGATGGGACATCGCTCCAAAGTTGAAAGTGCTCCAGTACAGGTTGAAGCACCCACTGAACCAACAGAGACTCAGTCGACTACCACTAACAATCTATAACAGATTTAGCAAAATCTTGAGGGTGTAAAAAATTATGCTCATTGCAATAAAAGAGCAGGTGGAAAAAATTAGGGAAGTCACCAAGGAAACAGGTATAGATGTCACTAAGCTCAGGATGGACATGGGAGCCACTAGGAGGCAAGGGAGCAGGGCATTCAACTCCATGATAGAAAAGATGGACAAAATCACCAAAGAAGTTGAAACCTCTTGTGACTCTTTCTGCGCCAAAGTGATCAATACCCTAAAGTACTTTCAGGGGATAAACTAAGGTAGTGCATGTGTGTTAAATATAATAGTTTTTGCTTGATTTTATTTCATGACTTATTATTTGCATTGATCTATAAGAAGCATCACTCTATGTCTCTACTGAAGGCAAAACCTCTACTACCCTAACTAGTATGTTTTTTATCTGCCTATTATCTACTCTATTTTGTATGTTTTGTCTGCATTGTTTTCCTTTTTGATTGATGACAAAAGGGGAGAAAAATATGAAGAGAGTAAATCAAAGTAATAACTCGGGGGGGCAGTGATGTGCAATAACTAAGGGGAAGCAGGCATCTCGAGCTATGAAAGGGAAGCATACTTTGTTTACTCTCTTTTGATTGTCATCTTCAAAAAGGGGGAGATTGTTAAATCTAAGTTTCAATAATGACAATAGTGCAAATCTAATCGTATCTTTTTTATTGCAGGAAATAAAAAAGTAGCACTACTTCAAGGGAAGTTCAAAGGCAAAGATATCAGAATGGAAACGAGATCAAAGGCACTATGAACAGTGCTAAATCATGTGCAGAATTCGGAGACACCCCTTGGGTCAAATCTCTTAGAGGATTATGTGCCTCAATCAAAGATCAATTTGCAATGGCTATTCAAACTTTTCTATAAGAAGACTCGCAATCTCAAGAAGAAGACTCATGCAACTACACAAACTGTTTTCTAAGTCTTTCTAGTTCATAGTACAAACACTTTATTCTTGAGTCTACAAGTGTCACAAAAGATAGAAAGAGTTAGAACACAAAAAAAGAGTTGTGTCAACATTACAAAAACCACTATTGCTGAATATCATTGATGGTGAACGTACTAAAACCATTACTATTGTAATCCTTTATTAAATATCTAAGATAACCTTTATGATCCAAGGAAATTGGAGGTAGGTACCACACCAGTAATGAACTAGTATAAAAACTGTTGTGCCTTCTTTACCTTTCCGTTTGTTTAGTTCATTCCTACTAAAATTGTTCACTGTGCAAAACTTAGTCAACTAAACTCATACTTAGTCAACCAAGATTTTTAATTGACCACAATTTACCTCCCTCTTGTACTTTTAAAAGTTTCTCTTTGTCCATCAATGAGTTAAAACTATGAAGCACTCTTGACTTTTGGTTCATCTGTTTCACTTTATTACTGAATTACTTCTGATTTATCTTTTTGTTAGCCTTTATAACAAAAGTTTCTGTTAGGTTATTATCGGTTTTTTATGTAAATCTTTCTGTATATTTTCTGTTGTGATTTTTCTCTATATAAAGAGCTCATTATTTAATAATAAAATAAGATTTTTTTCGTTCATTCTTCCACATATACTCTTCATCGTATTAGAGGTTAAAAGAACTCTTACTAGTAAGATCCTAGCTTTTTTTCTTCCAATCCTGCCCTACCCAAATGTCTCCTATTATTGGCAACTCTGATGCTACGAACAATAATATTATTGTTCTGTTTAACCCTGGCATTCAACTTTTTATCCTATAAAATATGTGTTTGCCTTTTTGTAAGGTTTTTCATTCGATATTTTGTACTCTTTTTCATATAGTGGATTGCTCATATCCAACCGTGGATATAGGTCAAATGGAATGAACCACGTTATATGTTTATGTCTCTTCTGGCATATTTCTTGTTTATTGTCTAATTTATCGTCGTTCAAGATTTGTTTTACTAGATTGCACATGACACCTGATTATTTCGATCCTAACAAATGGTATCAGAGCAAGGTTGAAGACAGGTTCATCTTGGGGGGATTTAGTTCTAGCTGCAACTTATTTGGAAGTAATTATGATTTTATTTGAGAAATTTGATCGGAATACTACTCATGTACGCTGATAAAAACTTTACGGTGGAGATTTGGAGATGTATCATGTTGAAGATTATGTGAAGAAAATGGATAAAGTTTATTTTGTTAGAAAATTCGAGCTAAGAGAGAAAATTGTTATGTGTTTGTCCTGATTTTCTTATCATATTTGGTTTTTCTATCTCTTGAAGGATGGACAACATATATATTTGCCATAATTAATTTTTTATTTTATGAAAAGAAAAATATAATTCTTCCATATTTGGCACGTAGTTTTTCTTAGCGGAAAAGATTTCTTACTTCTATAAATTATGGATCATTTCTTCTCATTCAGTAGCATCTACGATGTTGCCATAAGGGATTTGACAATCTTGTTTAGGGGGAGAATTTCGGAACAAGTGTTAGCATGCCACTTGTGTTTGCCTATTTGTGAGGTTGTACTCTCAATATTTTGTACTAGCGGTGTATAAAAAAAATTGATAAATTGCACCAAACCGATTCGAGTCAAATCGGAGAATAAAACCTGACTATGATTTGGTTTGGTTGGTGTAAGAAAAAATTCCGATCATAATTCGTTTGGTTTGATTTTAACAAAAAAAGTCAAATCAAAACAAAACCAACCGACATTACATGTATACAAGTTTTAACAATAGTTATTGTAGTGTAACTTATAAATATTTCTTAAACTTTTCATAGTTTTCTCTTTTAAAATATTATTTCAACTTGGACTTAGTATTTTTGAATGGTCAAACATGTTGTATAGCCCATAAAAGTTAGTAACTCAAAACGCAAAGCAAAATCAATTTAATAATAATGCTAACAAAAGAAATTCAATTAAATACTAGGAATGACAATAGTGTTAGGTATTTTTTTTTTAGCTTTGGATTGGTTTAGACATTGAAAATGTATAACTTAATTTTTTAATATTTAGTCATGTAATTAAAACTTAGTATTTATTAGTCGTACTTATTTTAGCATAGCTTAGTACTTTTATATTATTTTTATTTTTATTATGGCTTATTAATTACAATATTTATTTTATACGATTTGTTGAGTATTTTAGTATAATATCATGACTCATCTCAAATTATTTTGTATTATTTTATTGGATAACATCTTATATAGTTTTATCCTACTAGGACCAAAGAAATATTAATAGAGCTCGAGTTATATATTTTATGCTATGAATATTTTATCGAAAAAGAATCCAAAAATATCGAGAAAACGAAAAATCCGAGAAAAATCGAGATTGAAAAACCGACTTTATTAATCTGGTGGTTTAAAGGTTTAAAAATCCGAGATAATTGGTTTGGTTTGGTAATTGAAAAATCCGAACCAATGTGGCTTATGTACACCCCTTTTCTATACTATCGTTCATATATTGGGTTGCTCATCTCCGCCGGTGGATGTAGGTCAAATTGATTGAACCATGTTATATATTTGTGTCTCTTTTGATGTATATCTCATTTGTTGTCTGATTTATTGTTGTTCAAAATATGTTTCGCATGACACTGAATTATTTTAGTCCTAATAAGACATGTTGAAATCAATTGTCATTTTGTTGGTAAGCTTAAGCAGTCTAAGGAAGACGTTGCGTTGTTTTATTTTTTCACATACTTATCCACGTTGGTCTTGCTGATATTCACCCTCACCTCGCGAAAGCATATAAAAGACTCTTGACCTTGTTTCAACTGTTTCTCTATTGTATAGGACTTTTTTGTATCCTTTTGTATCTTTCTCGTAGCCTTTATTATAAGACTTTTTATTAGGCTAATATTTTATTTTTATCTTTTTGTTGTAATTTTTGGGCATTTGCATCTATACCCGCTTTTTGTATCACGTTTAATTTATGCCCGTTTTGCAAAAAAAAAATTACAAGCGTACCCATTTTTTCGCGTAACTTTAGCATACGGCGCTGAAGTAGCAAAGACAATCACGCAAAACTTCAGCATTGTTGAAGTTTTTGTTTTTGTAACTGACGAACTTCAGCTCTAGAGCTGAAGTTTTTGTCTGCAACAGGCGAACTTCAGCCTAGAGTTAATGTTTTTATTTTTGTAACTGGCGAACTTCAACTCTAGAGCTGAAGTTTTTCTTTTTAACTGGCAGACTTCAGCTCTAGAGCTGAAGTTTTTGTTTTTGTAACTGGCGAAGTTTTTTATTTTTGCAACTGACGAACTTCAGCTCTAAAGATGAAATTTTTATTTTTATAACTGGCGAACTTCAGCTCTACAGTAGAAATTTTTCTGACTCTCTTTTGTCTCACACATGAAAATAGAAGATAATGAAACAAGTTAGCATCCAAGCAGAGTTATCCTGCATTAATGTGGTGTCAGCTGTCTCGTTAAGAATTTGATATTTCAGATTGGACAGAATCTTCCAGTAGTGAACTATGATTATGACTACATTAAATATTCTGATTAGACGATAACATTGCTACTGGTTGAAAATTTTGTGAAAGAAAGAAAGCGAAAGAGAGGGAAAAAAATAAAATGACAATAAATATCCAACAGACGAAACTGAACGTAAAAGAAGAAGAAGAAAAAAAAGAAAAAGAAGAAGAAGAAACAACGAAGGAGAAGAAGGAGGAGGAGAAAGAGGGCTGAACTTGTTTAAAAAGTGGGTACAACATAAAAGCTTTAAAAAAATGGGTATATGTTAAATGGGGGCGACCAAATAAGGCGCCGTATGCAATTTCTATTGTAAGTTTGCGTGACAAATTGAACCCAAATACACCTAACCCGCCTAACCCGTCTAACCCGTCCAGAGATTAATGGGTTGGGTTAAAAACATATTAGCCCATGGGTCAATTTGGTTGAGCCCAAGTTAAGCCATTATTTTTTATAGCTCATTCTGACCCATTAAGCAACCAAAATACAACATATGAAACTCATCCTAAATAAAGGGATTTCAACCCAACTTATCTAGAAATTTACTTAGTTAATCCAATTTTACTTTTTTTTTGTTTGTATTTTTAATTTTCTATTCTTTTATTTTTCTGCACCACTCACCAGCCCTAGCCTGCAAAAACCCTAAAAAAATTTATATTTTTTTGGTATTTTCAATTTTCTGTTTTCTCTTCTGACCTACCCACCCACCCTACCTACCTCCCAGCGCAAACACCCTAAAATATTTTTTACTTTAATTTTTTTAATTTTTTTTTATTTTTCTGCAGCACCCC
>MU682884.1:104632-145344 GCA_026770625.1 Nicotiana glauca | reverse complement strand
TTTTTTTTTATTTTTCTGCAGCACCCACCCACCCTACCCCGCGCGCAAACCCCCGTCAAATATATATTGTATTTTTCATATTCTGTTTTTTCAATTTTCTGCACGATCCACCCACACCAACCCCCACTCCCACCCGTAAGATATTTTTTTACTTACACATTTTAAGATAAAAGACTTTTTTATTCGAGATGAACATAGTTCTAAAACGTGGGTCAAGTTGGGCGGGTTGGGTTATGACTTATTGTTTAACTCATCTTGACGCGGCCCATCTTAGCTCAAGTACGCTTTGGCCGAGGTTGGGCAATGACCCATTTATTGACCTAACTCATCTTTAACCTGCCCAAATTCAGTCCAAACCGCCCATTTGTCACCCCTTAATTAAAGAGTTCATTCTACATTAATAAAATATAACTCCTTTTTTTCATTCTTCAGCCTATATTATATAAAAACACATTGTTTGGCAGAGTGGTCGCATTGAAGAATTTATTCTTCACCTAACGTTAAGGCTTAAGCTCGGCTTAATTTTCAATCCTTGAAAAGAATGATGGTATTTAGTGGGTGGGTCAAAAGTTCAAACAAATGTTAGAATTGGCCAAGACTATATCTTTTGTTGTTCAATCATTGACGCTACACTAGAAGTTTTAATTATTATATTAAAGCGATAAAACAATTTATATATGTGCACAAAATTATATTTTTCACCTCTATTAGACAATATAAATTTTTGACGGAAGTAATTCAATTGAACCTATCGTATCTACAGAATCCTAACAAAAGTATGTCAAAATTGGAAAAGAAAAATGAGCACTTATCCATAAGAAAAAGCAAAAGGGGTTTATCGGTTAAGGACTTTAATAATTGGGAGAAAGAAAGGCACATGTGAAACTTCAGGTATCAAAATGTTAAAAGTGCATATTTACTTTCTGATGCACTTGATTGGGATGAGATTGAAATAGAAGCTTTTATCTTATCCGATAAATTGCAAAGTGACTTTAGAGTACTTCTGAACTTTACTTTAGCTTATAGATTCTCTTCTTTTTTTCCAGAGAAAAAGCATTCTTCTGCTCTTTAGCGAGTGGTAGCAGCTTTCATGAATGAATCTGTATCCTCGTGGCTTTGGCATTGATATTGCTTTGACGTTGGATTACCTTTTGCTATTTACCATAAAGATAATAATTAATTAATAGTAGAGGCAATTTACATGCATACCAATTGAATTCCCTAAAATAATAATACTATTTCTTTTGTTGTTTTCATAAAATCTCCTCTTTGATCCAGTCAAAGTAGCTATCTCGATCAAGATTAAACTAAAGATTAAAGAGAAAATCATCATATTCTAACTCCAGAAGCAATTGAAATATGATTATGGGTTGCGCGTTTTTTACCGATTGGTATGTTTCTTCTATGATTTTGGCATATATTTGTTGTATTTGTTGCGCAAAATGGAAAATCTTAGTCCGAAGTGTCCAGGATATATATATATATATATGTACACACACTCTTTTGTAGTGTGTAATCCTGCAGTTGAATCGTTTTATTGCAATTTAAAAACACTTTAGTATAGTGAGAGCATAACCAACGTGTTTGACTTAAAAGATGCTAAATACTTTATAAGTGAAAACAATCAAAATGAATCAAGGATAAATCGTAATCGAAGATAATGAGACCTAGAGATATGTATTGTGTTCTTTATTGCTCTAATGGAATGGATACTCAAGAGAGAGAGAGAAAAAGAGAGAGAGTTTGATGCCTGTTGAATAAATCCCAGATCCCCCCCTACAACATTGGGATCCTCCTTTATATAATAGGAGACCCTCCTTGAAATAATAAAATAATACAGAGATTGGTCGCATTCCTTCGGGGAGACGATGAGATCGATGATACAGTTCACTCTGACGTCCTTAGGTCGTGCCCTTACTTCAGTTAGCGTATATTCGTTGGTCGTTCCTACCAACGTGGAGACGTAATGGGTAGAATATGACCCCATACAGTTAGTCCCTCCGTTCGTTGGTGACGCATCTAGGTGCGTCCCCGACGGACGGAACCATTCTGGAAGAATTTGACCATGCTTGAAGACGGCATCGTGACTGAGAGTGAACATTTGAGATTATTGAAATGTTGATGCACAATCTCTTTCTTAGAGTGACGTCATCACTCGCATGCGACATCATTACGCATATTCCCGATGAAGCACAAAAGGCGTTCTGATGCTTGGTTTCCCGCGCCCGTTTGAACTCTGTATCTTCGATTTTAATGCCACCCAACCCTATAAATAGGGGAAGGGTTTAACTTGATCCGACTTTTTATCATTTGCAAGCATTTTCTGCCTTCTAAGAAAACACTCCCTTTCTTTGAAACCCTACAGTTTCTCAGAAATCACACTTTCTATTGTGTCATACACCGCTCCCTGAACGAAAATTATGGCAAAACACCGATGGGATAATGATCTGAGGGCTCGCAATAATACGCCATCCGATGTACCGCCTCCATCTGGCAGCGATGAGGGAGAAGGAGAAGAGGACCTCACCCCTCTTACTCTGGACAACGTGCTACCGAAGCAACTTCTTGTTAGGAAAGACTTCCAAAAGGACTCCCCTGCGCAACCTTCGGAGCGTTCTGAGTTAACACAGGATCACTTAGATGGTTCGCATGACGTTCGACATACCTGCTCATGTGGAGATAGTCCTATCAGGAACGGATTATGCGAACGTCCACAGACCGGGATATTGCACGTTCTATGAATATTTATTTTTAATTGGTTATGGTCTTCCCATCTTTCCTTTGGCAGAGGAGCTTTGCCGCTTTTACAGCATGTGTCCGTCTCAACTTACTCCATACACCTTAAAAGTGTATAGGATAATGTCTACATACGCAGAGCTGGGTAGGTGCGAGGTCTCTGTCCACCACCTTTTGCAGTTATTCAGCGCCAGTTATCTAAGGGGTACCATACTGCATTTGAAGAGCCATGGCTCGAAGGGGTTGGTGGTCAAGACCGATGACCGAGCCAGCCATGGTTACTTGCGTAGGTACTTCTTTGTTAAATGGAGCACCTGGTGTCTAACCCTGTCAGGTTCCCAGAGAGGTGGAATTCGAAACGTAAGCGTTTCCGTTCGTGGATTTCTTTATCATATGTGACCTCGGCGGTTCTAGTCGCACCATCGTTATGATTTGTCCTTTTAATTTGCAGCAATGGCTCACACACCCCGGTTCATCACTGGTATCAAGTAATGGGTAGCCGGTTTGCTTCCTTATGCGAAAGAAACCCGCACATGGTCCGCAATTATTCAACGCTATGGCCCCGTAGGCCCTTCATGTAGTTCTTCGACTTTAGTCGGTTGTTTCTACAAACTTTATCAACTAAACTATTTGTGTCGACAGGTCGAACAGTTCCCAGGAGGAAGGCAACAGTATCTACCTCCGCTCGATTGGATATTGGCCCGGATGCTCAGGAGGTACTTTGTGCATCCGTCAGGGAGGGTATTCCCGTAGTTCCTTTACAAGAGGTTGTGTCTGTGGAGGTGGCTACGAATGAAGCGACACCATTGACACCATCTCCGTAGCCTGTGGATGAGTCTTCCGAGGGCGAGGAGCCTGAGGAGGGAAAAAGGCGGAGGCTCTAGACGGGCAAGGCGGTGGTGACTGAGAATGAAAGGAGTAACGTGCCTCCTCAAATGCTTAGACCTATCTTTATGGCCGACGCTATTCGTTTGGGGAGGCCGAGCCATCAGGAGAGCGTTGCTACCAGTGCCAGCTCGGTTCATGCTGTTGAATGTGGCTCAACGTCCATCGTTGGCGGGGATGCTGAGGGATCTGACCCTGAGATGGCCCAGGAAGATATGGACGGGCTGGCGGAAGGTCTCTCGCATGTGGAGATGGTGGCGGATGGGTCCAATCGCCAAATCGTGATTTTGGGGGCTTATAATTTATTACAGCACAGCGAGCAGGTGGCGTTGGAGATGGCCTTGTTATGTGCCGCCCCCGAGCGTGAAATATTACGAGCTATCAGCGATGCGGAGCTATCTCGAAGGGTCGCCGGCATGACTTTACAGGTAAACTTCTGTTCTTCCGCATATTGTGAGGTTGGCTTTGATGTATACTAACTCATGTTTTCTCCTTAGACCCTTATTTAGGAGGTGGAGAGGAGGTGTCACGAGCAGAAGAAAGCGACTGTTTTCAATAAAATAGTGAAAAAGTATAAGAGGTGCCTCTCCAAGCATCAGGCGGCGGTGGACCTTTTCCAACAGGACCCTAAATTTTGGGTGTTCCGGGAAGGTCTTGAGCAGAAGGAGGTGCAATTGAACCGCAGGGTGGCCGAGCTGGAAAAGACTGATGAGGAGTTGATGAAGGCTGTGGCTCGTAATACTGAGCTAGAATCACTCCTCAAATCGAGGGAAGAGGAGTTGGAGCTTAGTCGTGGGGTGGCAGCAGAGGTTGCCGATTTGCACCGTAGGGTTGCGGCCTTGACTGCCGAACTCGAAGCCAAGGCGGCAGAGGTCAACATTCTTAGGCGGACTGTCCCACCAAGGCATGGAGACGTTGCTCGGCCTTCTTCTTCCCATCCCTTGTCGGACGAGGATGCGCGCCGTGATGTGCATGAGATGTGGGTTTATGCGGAGGCCAGACTGAACGTATACAAGAAACTTCTCATTGCGGGTCGTGCCACTGAGAGGAGGTTCAGGAGCAGTGGCGCGAGGCTTGTGCTGCTCGGGTAGTTTGCGGGTATAGTTCTGACTCCCCTGATCAGGAGGGCTATGCTTTAGAGGAAATTAATCGGCTGGATTCCGACTCCTGGTACAACGAAGCTTACCACCTCGGTGGTGACGGATGGGATGGCGAACAGAAGGGGGCGATGGGCAAGATGGCGAGGCTCCTTAAAAATTTTATGTGTTTTGCTTTTTGTGGAATGTGATGGGGACCCTTTGCATGTATATACCTTTTTGTCATAAGGTACGAATCATACTTTTGTTGTCATTCTTTTTGTGTTTTTCTTTGTTTTTTTTTGGAACTTCACCTCCGCAGAGTTGATATTCGTTTGTTTGTAGAAGATTCGTCGCCTTTTTGGTTAACGTCGAAGTGGTACAGGCGGTCTCAGGGGTGATCCCCTGAGGCTGACCGCTATTGCAGATAAGTCAAAACCCGATCTTAGTGAATAAATAATATGAAATTTTAATCGTTATATGAATGTTTTTCGTTGTAAGCGAGCTTGACTGACGCTTAATGGCGATGGCTTTTGCCAATAGCATATAACTTCGACTGTCATCGAAGTGTTATCTGTCGTCGTCGAGCAGGGTCGACATTAAATGGCGATGGCCTTAGCCAATAGGATGTAACTTCAACTGCCGTCAAAGTATTATCCGTCGTCGTCGAGCAACATTGATGTTTGGTAGCGAAGGCCTTGACCAATAGGATATAACTTCAACTGTCGTCGAAGTGTTATCCATCATTGTCGGGCGGGGTCGACAGTTAGTGGCGATGACCTTGGCCAGTAGGATATAACTTTGACTATCGTCAAAGTGTTATCTGTCGTCATCGATCGGGGTCGACGTTTAGTAGCGATGGCCTTGGCCAGTAGGATATAACTTTGACTGTCATCGAAGTGTTATCCGTAGTCGTTGAGCGGGTTCGACGTTTAGTGGTGATGGCCTTAGTCGTTTACACAATGGAGATGGTGGCCTTAGCCGTTTACACAATGGAGATGGTGGCCTTAGCCGTTTACACAATGGAGATGGTGGCCTTAGACGTTTACACAATGGATATTTCACTAGACTAGTCCCTTTATTATATCGGCCCGGAGTGCATGTCGAGTGGCTGGTATGATAAACTTGTCCTCAGATACCCCCAGGTTCCCCCAGGTTCCCCCTCCGCTGCCTCGTTAAAAACCTCCCCAAGAAAACCCAATTGGGATAAAACTCGGGTAAGGGGAAAAGAGTACGACTCGGGAGACGCCTTTCAGAAATGGAAGTATTTGAGGTGGGCAACGTTCCAGTTGTTTTGGAGTGCTTTGCCTTCCATTGTTTCCAACTGGAATGCTCATTTGCTCGCTACTGCTGTGATTTTATATGGTCCGTCCCAATTGGTGCCCAATTTTCCTTCGCTCGAGTCTTTTGACGCCAATGTTTTGGCTTTGAGGACGTAATCACCCACTTTGAGTGGCCAATTTTGCCTTTTTTGTTGTAATATCTTTCAACCTGTTGTTTTTGAGCCGTCATTCTTATGTGGGACATGTCCCTTCATTCTTCGGCCTCGTCGAGGTCTTGAAGTCTATTCATGTCGTTATTTGCTCCGCTAGTATGTGAATACCTTAGTCTTGGTTCTCCGATTTTGATGGGTATGATCGCGTCGGTCTCGTAGACCAGTGAGTATAGTGTTTCTCCCGTGCTGGATTTGGGCGCGGTCCAGTGTGCCCATAACACTTCCGGTAGTAGTTCGGGCCACAGCCCTTTGGCTTCTTCAAGTTTCTTTTTCAGTATGTTCAGTATTGTTTTGTTGGAAGATTCTACTTGGCCGTTGGCGGCGGGGTGATATGGCGTGGAGAGTATTCGCTTAATGTGCCATTTCTCGAAGAACACAGTTTTCTTTTTTCCAATGAATTGGGGGCCATTGTCGCAGTTGATTTCCTTTCTGGATGCCAAACTGGCATATGGTGTTTTTCCATATGAAGGCGATGACTTCCTGTTCGCGTATCTAGGCGTACGCACCTGATTCCACCCACTTGGAAAAATAGTCAGTTAAAACTAACAGAAATCGTACCTTTCCTCGTCCCATTGGTAGGGGACCGATTATGTCCATCCCCCACTTGATGAAGGGCCAAGGTGAGGTTACTGAGTGGAGAGGCTCTCCTGGTTGGTGTATCGTGGGGGCATACTTTTTGCACTATTCGCACCTGCGAACATACTCCGCAACCTCTTTTTTCATAGTGGGCCAGCAATAACCGGCTCGGATGATGCAACAGACGAGGGCGCGATTACCTGTATGGGCACCACAGTGGCCCTTGTGCCCTCTTCGAGCACTTGCTTCGTTTGGTGCGGCCCTAGGCACTTAGCGAGGGTTCCTCCAAACATTCTTTAGTAGATATCGTGATTTACCAGGTTGTATCAGGCGACCTGTACGCGGAGCTTCTTGGCTTTTTTTTTGTCGAGTGGGAGTGTCCCGTTATGCAGATAGGATACAAACTGGTTGCGCCAATCCCAAGTCAGATTTAAACATAGTAGCCTAACGTGATTGATGGTTGAATGGAGGAGGGTGACTACATTCTCCTTGTTGATATTTTTGGTGGCTGCGGCCAGTTTCGCTAAGCGGTCTGCTTCGACATTTTGCGCCCTAGGGATTTGCTCGAAGCGGCATTCGTCGAACTCAGGCATCAACTTGTGGATTTCTGATTGGTATTTTTGTAGTTTCTGCTCCTTGATTTGGTAAGTCCCGGTGACCTGGTTCACTACGAGTTAGGAATCGCAATGGAGGGTGAGTCATCGAGACTCGTATTTGATGGCTAACTTCATACCTGCAATCACAACCTCATACTCGGCCTCGTTGTTAGTCATCTCGGGGAATCATATGGACTGATGAATTATTTTTCCCGTAGGGACTTTGCAAACGAGTCCCAGTCCCGATCCCGAGGCATTAGCGGTGCCGTCAGTGTAAAGGGTCCAAAGGTCGGTACTAGGGAGGCGCGAATGGCCTCCAGTTCTGCCTCTGGCAATATCTCTGTGCTAAAGTAGGCGACAAAGTCGGCAAATACCTGTGACTTGATGGCGTTTCTTGGGTGATAGGATATGTCGTGCTTGTTGAGCTCTATGGCCCATCTAGCGAGCCTGCCCGATAGTTCAGGCTTGTGTAGGATGCTTCTCAGGGGGAAGGTTGTTATTACTTTTATGGGGTGGCATTCAAAATAAGGTCTAAGCTTTCGTGAAGCTACGACCAGTGCCAGGGCAAATTTCTCAAGGTGTGGGTACCGTGTTTCGGCATCCACTTGGGTTTTGGTGATATAATAAATAGGAGAATGCGTACCTTTGTGTTTTGCAGACCAAGACTGCGCTGACAGCAACTTCGGACACTGCCAGATATACCAGCAAAGATTCGCCTGGGTTCGCTTTGACTAGCAATAGGGGCGAAGATAAGTATGCTTTTAATTTTCTCAGGGCCTCGACGCATTCCTCGTTCCACTACAGCCTGTGATCTTTTCTGAACACGTTAAAAAACTTATGGCACTTGTTAGAGGATCGCGAGATGAACCTGGATAGGGCGGCTATTCGTCCTGTCAGCTTTTGTACCTGCTTCTTGCTGTTCAAAGTCTCCGGTATTGCGTCTATTGCCTTGATCTGGTCCGGGTTGACCTCGATACCTCATTGTGATACGAGGAAACCCAAAAACTTTCCTTAGGCCACGCCGAAGGCGCACTTTTCCGGGTTCAACTTCATACCGTACCGTCTTAGTATCTCGAAGGCTTCTTTCAGATGGTCGATGTGGTCCTCTTTCTTTGCTAAGTTCACTAGCATATCGTCGATTTAGACCTCTATGGTCTTGCCAAGCTATTCCTTGAACATTTTGGTAACCAGTCTCTGATACATTGCCCCTGCATTTTTGAGTCCGAAGGGCATCACCTTGTAGAGCAATACGTCCCTTGGTGGATGATAAAAGTTGTCTTTTCTTGGTCCTCCTCGGCCATCATGATCTGTTTGTAGCCGGAGTAGGCATCTAAGAAGCTTAGCAGTTCATGTCCTGTTGTGGCGTCGATCAACTGCTCGATATGGGGTAATAGGAATGAATCTTTCTGGCATGCCTTGTTAAGGTCGGTGAAATCCACGCACATTCTCCATTTCCCGTTTTTCTTTTTGACCATGACGACATTGGCGACCCATTGGGGGTACTTTGATTCTCTGATGGACCCGTTGGCTAGTAACTTATCTACTTCTTCACTGTCCGCCTCTTTGATTGCGGCGTTGAACTTCCTTCTAACTTGTCGTACGGGCGGATATAGTGGGTCGATGTTCAGCTTGTGAGTGGTGACATCTTTCGGGATTCCCAGCATATCTGAATGAGAAAAGGCAAATAAATCTGCGTGGTTAGTTAGAAATTCATGGTATTCACTTGGGTCGCAGAGGTTGTGCCCGATGTAGGCTTTATTTGTATCGTCGGTGCTATCCAGTTGGACAGGGTCGAGATTCTCGACCGTCGCTTTGCAGGCTTCTACGACGTCTGGATCTTTGATGGCTTCCATCTTCGGGTCGACCTTAGTCCCCGACATGGCTGATTTTTATGCCTCCGCATTTGCTCCTTTCAACTGTTTGGTGTGCGCACAATCTTGAGCGATTCGGTAGCATTCCTGTGCAGTGGGAGGCTCGCCCCGAATGCTAAGTACTCCCTATGGGGTGGGTAACTTGATCACTTGGTAGAAGCTTGAGGGGACTGCTTGTATGGCATGTATCCAAGGGCATCCTATGATGGCGTTGTAGGCTGTCTCCTGGTTCATGACATGGAAAGTGGTTTCTACCGTGACTCCCCCTGCTAAAAACAGCAATGATATCTCCCCAGAGGTCCGTTCTACTGCATTGTTAAAACTTGTCAGTGTTATGCAACGCGGTATTATCTTATCTTCGAGTCTCATTTGCACGAGCACTCTTAGATGGATAATACAAGCACCGCTTCCATCGTCAACCATGATTCTCTTAACATAAGTATCGGCAACACGTAAAGTTATGACCAAGCATCATAATGAGGAAAAGACAGACCATAGGCATCGGACTTATCGAATGTGATACTATCTTCAAAGTCGTAATACCGTTCGTGGGCGATTGTCCATTTCAATTTGTGCGTGGTGGTGAACTTTACGTGGTTGATTGCTGAATCGTCACCGTCTCCAACGATCATGTTTATGGTGCGTGCTGGTGAAGGTGGTTTTGGCGGCCCTTGGGGTTGTTCCCGCCCTCGTGCGAAGTTGGTTTTTCCCTTATTGCTAAGCAACTCCTTCAGGTATCCTTGGTTTAGCATCCTGACTACCTCTTGTCATAGACCTATGCAGTCTTCGGTTTTGTGTCCTCTTTCCTGATGGAACTCGCACAGGATGTTCGGCCTCCTTGCAGTAGGATCTGATTTCATTTTCTATGTCCATTTCACCATTGTCCCAGCTTCTCCAGTGCGTACACTATTTCTGAAGGTGACACGCAAAAGTTATGGGCTTATTATAAAGGGGCATACCTTTTTCATTCCAGAGTAGAGCGAAATGTCGTTGCAATGCCTCTGTGTGCCTTGGAAGTGGTGTATGGGAGGATCTAATGTAGGGCTGATGCCTTTCTTTGTTGAAATGCGGGAGTTGTTCCCGTCGCCCGTCGTTGCGTTGATCCCTTCTTGTTTCTAATTGTATCGTCGTTAGACGTTGGGTCGGTCCATTGAGGTCGTCCTCATCCGCTCGTACTTTGGCGCAGTAGTGGGGGGATATTTCATGAGTCGGCTTAGTAGATTTCTGGTCGCCCTCGAACCATCTCTGTTCAGCCCATTTTGGAAAGTTGCGACTGCCATGCCTTCCGATACATTTGGTAGGCTCATCCTTACCCTGTTGAAACTGGCCAGGAAGTCCCTGAGTCCCTCTCCTACAGTTTTCCTGACATCGAAGATATCGTTGACCCTAGCCTCTACTTTCTTTGCTCCTGCATGGGCGGTGGCGAACTTATCCGCCATTTCTTCGAAAGTTGATATTGTACTAGCTAGTAGTTGAGAGTACCATGTCAGGGCCCCTCCTGTCAACGTTTCTTTGAAATTTTTCAGGAGTACGGATAGTACTTGCTCTTTTGACAAATCATTGCCCTTTACAGCAGTCACATAGTAAATTAGATGATCCTCGGGATCCGTAGTCCCGTCATATATCCTCAAGTAGGGTGACGTTTTGAAGTTTTTCGGGATCGGGTGAGGGGCAGTCTCCTCGCTGTATGGCTTTTCGACGAATCCCCCTACGTCGCGTTTTGACAGTAACTTAGGAGCACCAGGAATTTTGTCTACTCTTTCCTGAAGCTCTTTCATTTGATCTCGAAGTGCCTTGTTCTCATTCTCCATTTCTTCCATCTTCTTAAGGATGGCTGCGAGTGCACCATCGTTGTCCTGGACACTGATGTGGGTGTTATTTGTTCGTACAATATCGAGTTCACCGGTGGTAGCGGCGATGTCTGCCACTAATGGATTTCTAGTGTTTCTTTGGGGTGACTTTTCAAGCAAGCTACCTAGAGTGCTCATCAACCGCTCCTCCAGTAGCTTCTTGACCATCGGGGGTGGAATTTCTTTGATTGCAGATGTAGAGGCTCCTCTTTCGTGCAAGATTGTCAGGTCTTCAGATGGAGAGGGTGAGATCTCTCCATCCAGTGCACTACCAGGTGTTGGACTCAAGATGTTCTCTTTACTAGCCTCGTTGAGAGTGCCTATGAGATTAGTTGTGACGCTTGCTATTGCTTTCATTCTTGCATCATTTTCTACCATCTTTGGCTTCTGTAGGGTGTGAAGAAGGATGATTCGTTGTTTCTTTTGATATTCTAGGTACAAACTATGATTTCGATTGCCGAAATTCCCATAGACGGCGCCAAATTATTTGACTTAAAATATGCTAAATATTTTATAAGTGAAAACAATCAAAATGAATCAAGGGTAAAACGTAATCGAAGATAATGAGACCGAGAGATATGTATTGTGTTCTTTATTGCTTCTAATGGATTGGATACTCAAGAGAGAGAGAGAAAAAGAGAGAGATTTTGATGCTTGTTCAATAAATCCCAGATCCCCCTTACAAAATTGGGATTCTCCTTTATATAATAGGAGACCCTCCTTGAAATAATAAAATAATACATAGATTGGTCACGTTCCTTCGGGGAGACGACAAGACCGATGATACAGTTCACTCTGACGTCCTTAGGTCATGCCCTAACATCAGTTAGCGTATATTTGTTGGTCGTTCCTACCAACGTGGAGACGTAATGGGTAGAATTTGACCCCATACACAATGCAGTTTAATTACTTTATTGCAAATTTAAGTACTCGATTTATTGGTTCATTCAAGAAATTACTATTTTGTCGTTGTCAACAGTAGTAATAGTAGTATAACTAGATTGGGCAAAAGCATGTCACTTTTAACATATTAAACTTGAAGATTTTTGTCACGGTAAAAAATCGCAATCAATCAGACTTGTGATGGGGTCTAACATCCGCTTGCTAGGCAAGCCAACATATAAAAAAAATAAAGAAAGAACTGCAATTTACAACTGACAACAAGATAATAATATGATGTAAAAGCAACTCAGAAGTATAGATGATAAGTCTAAAACCAACACTAATGTCAACCATCCAAAGACGGAAAGTCACAAGTACATGAGCTACTAGAGTTTACTAAGTAAGTGTTTCAGAAAAAAATACAATATTGTCTGAAAAGTAGAAACACTACAATAGAATAGGAAGATGACTCTAACACCTGTGAACGAAATATAGCTCTACTTCGAATCACCTGACTGGTATATGCTAAGCACTTCTCAGGACTCCACCGGTACCAATGTCCGAATCTACACAAGAAGTGCAGAAATGTAGTATGAGTACAATCGACCCAATGTACTGTGTAAGTGTCATGCCTCACCCCGATAAGGTAGTAACAAGGCTAAGACAAGACACCTACAATAAACTTAAGCTATATATCAAGAAGTAACGAAATAACATGTAAAGTATCGAGTATAATAACGGGATAACGACAAGTGAAAGGGATAACAAGTAGACAAGTAAAGGGAGCATAAAACGGGAAAATAAAGTAAAGTGAAGCTAATTAATTAAACCACAACTCATAGTTTTACAACGACTCTGAACAACCTTTCAAAAGTAAATAATGAAACCTCAAATCCAAGTCCACAAATTCGAATATCGAAGTAAGGAATAATGAAATCAATAAACAGCGCGACATCACCCTTTGTGTGTTTACTCTCATGCTCACATCATAATATAATAACAAGCACGAAAATACCCTTTGTGCATATCTTCAGTTTCACTAAAGAAGGAAAACAACCTTCGTCCAATGATATCAATATATGAATAAAGCACGGAAATACCCTTCGCACACAATCTCTCTTCCTCCCAAGCATAGCAGCACCCTTTATGCATTTCACTCTTCCTCACCAAATATCACATACAACACAACATCAATAAAGGTGGGAAGTATATTCAACATCAATAATAGTATTTGAACACGACTCGTCTTATGAGAATTTACCAACAATTTAGCGCCAACAACCAATCAACAATTCATTGATCCCAATGCCCAAAATCTCAAGAATCTCAATATAGGAAATAACATGAATACAAGAAATTAAAGAATTAATAACATCTATCTAAAGATAGAAGACATAATACACAAAGTAAAAAGGCACAAATAAGGCTAATTTTACTCGCATGCTTATCCGATGGCCAACATATATACACTCATCACATTGTATATGTATCACGACCCGATATCCCAACCATAGGGACGTGATGGCGCCTAACATTTACTTGCTGGGAAAACCAACATTAGCTAAAGAATTAACCAATTTCTAACAATTTAAAAGTAGAATATTAATAATTAATGGCTGAAATGCTCTAAAATACATAAAGCAACTCTATAAAAATAATGCAGTCTATACCAATTCCAAAAATGTAGAGTCATAAATTCATGAGTGACTAGAATACTACACAATTGTCTGAAACAAGGTAAATAGTAAACAAAATAAGGAAGAGGACTTCAGGGAGTACGAATGTCGTACAGCTCTACCTCAAGTCTCTTGAACAGATATGATCCGAGCAAGCCTCCGCTAAACGCCGCTAGGACTAACATAAGAATCTGCACAAGAAGTGCAGAAGTATATTATAAGTACAACCGACCCAATATAATTTATAAATATCGATCCTAACCTCGACGAGGTAGTGCAAATCACCTACAGTAAATATATACAGTTAATTATATGCATAAAAGAGTAATAAATAAAGAGTCAAGTGAAATAACGGAGTAGAGGCGGGTATAGGGAACACTTGACAGAATAGAAATAAAGAATTATGAAGTAACCTCCTTTCAAGACGGGCAAAAAAATCACCACGTTAAATTTCACATAACAAAATATCGTGTAAAATGATTAAATAATAAACTCGCACGACATCGCCCTTTGTTCTCATCCTCACCGTATCAAATAAATGTAAGTACACGACATCACCTTTCGTGCTTTTACTCTCATCCTCATGTAATCATATTAGAAATTCATATGTACGGCATCACCCTTTGTGCTTTAAGTCTCACATTTGCTCAATCAATGATGACAATATGCAAAATATGACACGACAATACCTTTCTTGCTCTTCACTCTTCCTCGCCAAGCAACAACAACAAGCCAAAATATCAAAAAGGTGGGAAGCAATTTTAATCTTAACAAAAGTGCTAGAATAAACAAACTCAACTCTCGATATCACAAAATTTCAACATAAGCAATAAAAATAAAAGCGAATAGTTAAAGAATGAGCAATCTAACAAAGGAATGAAAGGCATAGTAAAAGTAAAAATACGGTACAAATAAGATAAATTTCTTCCGCAAGCTTTAACACATGAAAATGTATAAATACTTTTCACCTTGCATATGCGTCATCCTCACACATATTTCACATAGCAAATAGACCATACAGGTCCTAATTCCCTCAAATCGAAGTTAATCACGACATTTGCCTTTTACCGAAATCAGTTCAACAAACAACCACGGCCTTCCCCATGGAATAAGCCTCCAAACCAACCGAATCTAGCCATATCAATCAAACATCAAAAATAAGCTTTGCAAACTATCCACGAATGAAAAAGGTTCAATTTTTATCATTTTTGAAATAGTCAACAAAAGTCAACTCCGGACCCGCTTGGTTAAAATGCGAGACTCGAACGAAATCCTAATCACCCATTCATCCCCGAGCCCGGATATGTGATTTGTTTCAAAATTCGATCTCAATTTGAGGTTTAAATCTAAATAAAACAAAAATGCTAAACTGTACCCAAAATCAATAATTTCTACCTTGAAATTCGAAGATTTGATCTGCAAATTTCTTGAATAACTCAAGTATCAACATGCATAATAGCGTCGATACATAATAAATTCCCCATAACTGGTACATACACAGCCATGAGCTATAAAAAAAAAGTAATTAAAATTGATTGAAAACTAGTTAGTGATTCTTACCAATGAATTTTGGAAGAAAAAGCTCTCAAGAAATCTCCTCCATGGAGTCTAGGATTGAAAAATAGTGTAAAATGAGTTAAGTTCCAATTTCTTCGAAACACTAATCGCAAATTCGACTAGTGCATCAGGAACTCAAAAGTCGCAAATGCGACATAACCCTCGCATTTGCGAAGTCCCCAGTCATTGAAAATGCAGTGCATGCTTTGCAAATGCGAAGCTGATCTAACCAGGCACCGTGACATAAATACGACACAGAGATAGCAAATGCGATCCCAGCTCACTTTGCAAAAGATAATACTTCTTCGCAAATGCGAAGTACCAGCCCCTAGCCCATTTTTATATATGCGAGCCTGACATCGCAAATGCGAGGCTCGCTATTGCGATCAGGTTCTCGTAAATACAAGACCTGCAACTGAACACCAGCAACTACTGAGCACCAACAATTCAAAATCAGTCCATAAAGCATCTAAAACTCACCCGAACTCTTCGGGCTCTAAAACCAAATGTGCACACAAGTGTAATAACATCCTACTAACTTTCTCACTACCTTAATTCATCAAAATAATCAATTAACAAGAATCAATCATCAAAACTCAAGATTTCAACTTAAAACTCATTTTTCACAATCTTTCACATACTATGCCGAAATGTTCTCGAGTCACTCGGAACCCCAACAGAACATGCGTACATGTCCAAAAAAAAATATATGAACCTACCAAAATTATCAAAACAATGATCCAAGACCGTTTACCAAAAATATTGACCGTGGTCAGTTCTAGCCTCATTTTAAGTCAAAAATTACTTTTTCCTTAAAATTTTGCATAAAAGCTTTCTAGAAAATGACACAAACCTCGTACGCAAACCAATAAATATCAAATGAAGCTATGAGTGGTCTCAAAATACAAAAATTGTGGCTAGTACCCAAAATGACCTATTAGATCATCACATTCTCCACCTCTAAAAGAAATGTTCGTCCTCGAACATATATAGAAAAGTACCTGGACTGGTAAAAATGTAGGGGTATCTACTCTATATAACAGACTTGGAATCTGACATAGCCTTCTCAATCGGCTAACCTCTCCAACGCACTTTCACAGATGGAAAACTCTTAGATCTCAACTAACAAACTTGCCGATCTAGAATAGCCACTAGCTCTTCCTAGTTGGTCAAATTTTCATCAAGCTACACCGTGCTAAATCTAAAACATGTTATCTATCATCATGGTACTTCTAAAGCATGGAAATGGAAAATACCGGATGTACTCCTACTAGGCTAGGAGGCAAAGCAAGCCTATAAGCAACCTCCCTAATTCTCTCCATGATCTCAAAGTGTCCAATGAACCTCGGACTCAACTTCCCCTTCTTCCCAAATTGCATCACGCCTTTCATAGGAGACATTTAGAGAAGAACTTTCTCACCCTCCATGTAGGCTATATCTCGAAACTTCTAATCGGCTTAACTCTTTTGCTTAGACTGAGCAGTACGAAGTCACTCCTAAATCACCTTAACCTTCTACAAAGCATCACAGACTGTATTAGTGCCCAATAATCTAGCCTCACCAGGGTCGAATCAAACAGTTCGCAAACGACATCCCCTCCTATATAAGGCCTCGTACGGAGCCATCTGGATGCTCGACTGATAGCTTTTGTTGTTGTCTGCTAGAGGTAAAAATTGGTCCTCCACTACCCCCAACATGTCCTCTAATATCTTAATAGTGTGATCAGACTGTTCATCCATCTGAGGATAAAATACGGCACTCAGCTCGACCCGCGTGCCCAACTCATGTTGCACGACTTTCCAAAACTATAATATTAACTACGTGCTTTGGTAAAAAACAATAGAAATATGCATGTCGTGCAGGAGAATAATCTTCCAGATGTAAATCTGAGCCAACTGCTCTAAAGAATAGGAAGTCATAACCATAATAAAGTGTGCGGACTTAGTCAACCGGTCCACAATAACCCAAATTGCATCATATTTCTTCAAGGTCCGTGGTAAGCCTACAGCAAAATCCATAGTGATGTGCTCCCACTTCTACTCTAATATCTCCATTATATGAGTCAACCCACCCGGTTTCTGATGCTCATATTTTACATGTTGACAGTTCAAATACTGAGATATATAACTGACATTATCTTTCTTCATCCTCTGCCACCAATAGTGTTTTTTTAAGTCACGGTACATCTTCATAACATCGGGGGTGAATGGAATAGCGTGGACTGTGAGACTCCTTAAGGATCAACTCCCCGAACCCATTAATCATTGGAACACAAATTCGACCCAATAATTGCATAACACTGTCATCCCCAATCACATCCTCCGTGGCACCACCCCAGTGCACTGTGCCTTTCAACGCCAACAAGTGAAAATCATTAAACCACGAGCCTTGATACGCTCCAACAATGATGATTGTGCCACAACACAAGCAATGACCCAACTAGGATCCGAAACATTCAATATGACGAACCAATTGGCTAAAGCCTGAACCTCCATGTTGGTGGCCTCTCTACTACCAGTAAATATTCCAAAATGCCATACTCTCAGCCTTCCTACTCAATGCATCGGCCACTAAATTGGACTTCCTCGGATGATGTAGTATGTTGATATCATAGTATTTCAGCAACTCTATCCATCTCTGCTGCCGCAAATTAAGGTCCCTCCGCGTGAACAGGTGTCAAAGAGTCCGATGGTCGGTATAGACCTTACATAGAACTCCGTATAGATAGTGCCTCCAAATCTTCAGCGCATGAACAATAGTTGCCAACTTTAAGTCATGTAAAGGGTAATTCTTCTCATGAACCTTCAATTGTCGAGACACATAGGCAATCACCCATTTCGTCCTTCATCAATATCGTGCTAAGCCCAATACATGATGTATCATAATATACGGTGTAAGATCCCGAACCTGTAGGCAATACAACCACTAGGGCTGTAGTCAAAGCAATCTTAAGCTTTTAAAATCTCACCTCACACTCGTCGGACCATCAGAAAATAGCACCATTTTGTGTCAACTTAGTCAATAGATAGATGAAAACCCCTCCATGAACCGGCGATTATAACCCGCCAAACCCCAAAATCTATAAAACTATAGTTGATGTAGGCCTAGGAAAGTTCTAAATAGCCTCAATCTTCTTAGGATCCACCTTAATGCCCTCGGAAGATACAATATGGCCCAAAAAGGTAACTGAGTCTAAACAGAACTCACACTTTGAAAACTTGGCATATAACTGATGATCCTCCAAAATCTAAAGTGTGATCGATATGTGCTACTCATGCTCCTTAGTACTGCAAGAGTAAACCAAGATATCATCAATAAAGACAATCACCAAGGAATCTAGATAAGACGGGAACACCCAGTTCATCAAATCCATAAAGGTTATTGGGGCATTAGTCAAGCCAAATGACATCACCAAGAACTCATAGTGACCATACCGAGTCCAAAAAGTTGTCTTAGGGACATTCATCTCCTAATCTTCACCTGATGGTAGCCCGACCTCAAATCAATCATCGAAAACACCTTGGCACCCTGAATCAGGTCAAATAAGTCATCAATCCTTAGTAACTAATACTTGTTCTTTATAGTGAATTTGTTTAAATATCGATAGTCTATACATATACTCATCGATCCGTTCTTGTTCTACACAAACAACATCGATAGGCAAGACAGTAGGTCTACTGAGTTCCTTATCAAGCAAATATTGTAATTGTTTCTTCAATTCTTTCAACTCAACTGAGGCCATATGGTATGGTGGAATAGAAATGGACTGAGTGTCCGGTACCAAGTCAATGCAAAAATGATATCTCTGTTGGGTGGTATGCCCGACAAATATGTAGGAAACACCTTTGGCAACTCTCTCACCACCAGAATTGAATCCATGGAAGGCATATCGGCACTAGAATCACAGATATTTGCCAAATATGCCAAATATCCTTTCTCGGCCATACGTCGAGTCTTTACATATGAAATGACCATACTTGTAGAGTGACCAAGAGTCCCTCTCCACTCTAATTGATGCAACCCCGGCTTGGTCAATATCACAGTCTTGGCATGACAATCCAAGACAGCATGGTATGGTGACAATCAACCAATGCCCAAAATTACATTAAAATCTATCATATCAAGTAGAAGAAGGTTGAATCTAGTCTCGTAGCTTCAATGGAGACCAAAAAAGAATGATAGACCAGTCCACCATAATAGAATTCCTAATGGGAGTAGACATATAAACAGGAGCACTAAAAGAATCACGATATATATCCATATATGAAGCAAAATAGGGTGACACATACGAATAAGTAGAGCCCAGATCAAATAAAATTTATGCATCTCCATGGAAAATCAAAACAATACTTGTGGCATATCAGACAACTTTGCATCAAGTCTAGTTGGAAATGCATAGAAACAGGGCTAAGCCATACCGATCTAACCTCCACCTCTCGGATAGCCTCTCACTGGCTGTCTTCCACCTCTAACTGCCTGACCCCTATCGCTAGCCGGCTGGGCATGATGTAGAGAAACCGATACTGGACCATAGCACGAGAACCCTGATGCAGCATGTTGCTCTATAACCTAGGGAAAAACCTTGTGACGTGCCTCTGGTCCCCACATGTATAACAATCCCTCAGCTGATGTGACTGCTGACCCTGGAACTAACATTGTCAACCTGAATAACCACCTTGATAAATATGAATTGGAGGTGCACTAACCAAATTTGAAGGCGCAATGTATGCTAGCTACTCGGAACAAGGTCCATAAGTACAGTAGCCACTTGAAGGATCGTTAGACACCTAAAGTGCTGACTGAATAGGCCTGATGGGATGGCCTCTACCAAAATAACCCCTTCTTCCATATGAGGCACCATTGAAACCACCTAAATGACAAGGCCTCTTCTCAGATGCTACATCTCTGCCCTGACCCAGAATCCTTTCGATCCGCCTAGCAATCTCTACAAACCGAGTGAAAGAACTATCATCTTCAATCTCTCTGGCCATCTTTATACTGATGCTATAATTAAGGTCATCTATGAATATCCTCAAAATATCCGTCTTAGTAGGGATCAAAATAACTACAGGACGTGATAAGTCCACAAATCTAGTATCATGCTAGGTAACAGTCACGCTACGCTACTGGAGGCGCTCAAACTGACTACGGAAGTCCTCTCTCTAAGTAAATGGATGATCTTCTCCAAAAATAGTTGTGAGATCTTCTACCAAGTGAGTGGAGGTGAACCTATAGGTCTGCCCTAAATATACTCGTGCCACCACCTCTTAGCGGAGCCATGCATAAAAAACACTACGAAGTCAACCCCATTAGACTCCATTATACCCATGTTGTGCAATACTTCATGGAAATTATCCAAGTAATCCTATGGGTTCTTAGATGGTGTACCACTAAAAAGAATAGAAGATAACTTGGTGAACATGTCTAACATCTTCAACCCTTTGGACGACATTGCGGGTCCCTCCCCGGGCTGTGTAGCAATAGCAGGCTGAACTGCTCCAACTGGCTGAACTGCTGAAGTCTGATATCTATGAGCCATCTACTGTGAAGTGTAAGTAGCTGCAGTCCGGGCTACTCCCTCAGCCTGGGAGACAGTTGATTCCATAAGGAACAAATCGGCCTGGGCCACACTCTGCAAAAGGCACACTAGGCAGACTAGGGCGTCCTGAAAAATGGGGATTGGTAATGCACCCCTCTAGGACCTAAGCTAGTCCAACTGGTGCAGTATGAACAGGGATCTCCTCCTCCTGTTCAATCTGAGGCTCTACTGTAGTTGTTGTTACGCGTGCTCGAGGCTAAACTTTGCCTCTAGCTCTCTCTTGGACCCGACCCCTAACCCTGGTAGTGGTTGCAATCTGAGGCTCCGTCTCCTGATCAGCTATGGAAATTGCATGTGTCCTCACAATATCTGAGAGGACAAGAATATAATAACTCAAAATCAATGATAGAACACGATAGAGAAAAAAAGAAGTGAAATTTTCCTAAAGCCTTATAGCCTCTAGAAGATAAGTGGAGACATCTCCATACTGATCCTCAAGACTATAATAAGCATAATCATGACATGTGAGACATAGGCAACCCACTGCTCTCATACCAACTTATCAACACCCGAAATCCCAACCACAGGGTCTTGATAGAGCCTAATATTCACTTGCTAAGCAAGCCAATATTAGCTAAAGAATTAATAATTAATGATTGAAATGCTCTAAAATACATAAAAGAACTCCCTAAATACTGCAGTCTATACTAATCCCAAAAATACAGAGTCACAAGTACATGAACGACTAAAATACTACAAATATAGTCTGAAATAAAGTATAATTGTTCGAAACAAGGTAAACAGTAAACAAAATAAGGAAGGGGGCTTCAGGGATTGCGAACGCAGTGCAGCTCTACCTCATGTCTGCTGAACATATGTGATTCAACAAAGCCTCTGCTAAACGCCATAGGGACCAACACCATAATCCATATAAGAAGTGAAGAATTATAGTATGAGTACAACTGACCCAACATATTATGCATGTGTCGTGCCTAACCTCGATGGGGTAGTGACGAGTCTAAGGCAAGACACCTACAATAAACCTGTACATTTATTTTAATGCATAAAAGAGCAACAAATAAAGAGTCAACTGAAATAATAGAGTAGGGGCAGGTGAATGGAACATTAGACAAAATAGTAAATAAATAATAGTGAAGTAGCCTCCTTCCAAGATGGGCAACGAAATCACCAAGTCAAATTTTGCATCACAAAAATAACGAGTAAAACGATAAAATAATAAGCTCGCCGTGCTTCTACTCTCATACTCACATAATCATAATTGAAATGCATATGCATGATAACAGCGTTCCTGCTTTATCCCTCACATTCGCTAAATCAATGATGTCAATATACAAAATATGACACGACAATACTCTTCATGCTTTTCACTCTTCCTACCAAGCAACAACAATAACCCAACATATCGTACAAGGTGGGAAGCAATTTCAACCCCAACAAAAGTGATAGAATAAGAAAAATCAACTCTCGATATCACCAAAATTTCAACATAAACAATAAACGTAAAAGCGAATAATTAAAAAATGAGCAATCTAAGTAAGATAAATTTCTCACGTATGCTTTAACCCATGACAACGTATATATAATTGTTACATTGTATATATATATCATCTTCACACATAATTCACATAGCAAACAGAGCATACAAGTCCTAATTCCCTTAAGTCGAAGTTAGTCACGACACTTACCTCTTCCCAGAATCAATTCAATAATCAACCATGATCTTCCCCTTAGAACAAGCCTCAAAACCAACTGATTCTAGCAAATTATTAATCAAACAATCTAAAATATGCTTTAGAAACTACTTACAAATGAAAAAAGTTGAATTTTTATCATTTTTTAAAAAGTCAACAAAAGTCAACCCCAGGCTTGCTTGGTCAAAATTCAAGAATCTAACCAAATCTCAATCAGCAATTCACCCTCGAGCCCGGAAGAGTGATTTGTTTCAAAATCAGACCTCAATTTGAGGTCTAAATCTCAATTTTATAAAATTCCTAAATTCTATCCAAAACCCCTAATTTCTACCTTGAAATTCATAGATTTGATGTTAAAGATTAATAAAAAGCAATTGAAATTGATCGAAAACTAGTTAAAGATACTTACCAGTGAATTTCGAAAGAAAACATTCTCAAGAAATGGGCTCTATAGAGTCTAGGGTTAAAAATGGTGCAAAATGAGCTAATTCCCAATTTTTCAATCTTTTAACCAACTGCAAATGTCGCAAATGCGAAAAACTAATCCCAAATGTGACCATAGCATCAGGAACTTAGAAGTAGCAAATGCGACATAACCCTCACATTTGCGAAATCCCCATCCATCGCAAATGTGGCACAAGCTTCGTAAATGCGAAGCTGGTCTCACCAGGCATTGTGTCGAAAATACGACACAGTGATCGAAAATGCAATCCCAGCTTAGTTCGCAAAAGCAAACTCTTCTTCGCAAATGCAAAGTACCAGTCCCCAGACCATTTCGCATTTGTGAGCCTGACATCGCAAATGTCAAGCTCGTAATTGCGATCAGGTTCTCGCAAATGCGAGACCTACAACTAAACACCAACAACTGCTGGGCAACAGCAGTTCTAAATCCGTTTGTAAAGCATCCGAAACTCACCCGAGCTCCTCGTGGTACAAACCAAACATTGACAGAAGTGTAATAACATCCTACCAGTTTTCTCTCTACCTCAACTCATCAAAATAACATCAAATAACAAGAATCGATCATCAAAACTTAAGATTTTAATTTAAAACTAATTTTTGACAATCTTTCACATAATTTGCTGAAACATACTCGGGTCACTCGGGATCCTAACTGAATATGCGTACAAGTCTAAAAATATCGTACGTACCAACGAGAATCGTCAAAACACCGATCTAAGGTCGTTTACCAAAAATATTGACCGTGGTCAACTCTAGCCTCATTTTAAGTCAAAAAGTACTTTTTCTTCAAAATTTTACGCAAAAGCTTTCCGGAAAAGGACACTGACCATGCATGCAAACCAATAAACATCAAATGAAGCTATGAGAGGTCCCGAAATATTTAAATTAAGGCTAGTAGTCAATACGGCCTATCGAGTCGTCATACTATACGACAGCCTACCACATAGATAATGTAGCAAATAGACTCAATTACTCCATAATTTCCTCAATCAAATTTGGAATCAATTTTGTCTCTTGGAAGTGTTTGCATGAAATAATAGCTACCAATCTAATATTCAGATGACATTGTATAAAATAGATCACGTCCAACTAAAAAGAGGTATGACACGGCCGTTTGTAATAGTAAAACCCAACAATGAGTCGGGGTCAAATTCACAGGGAGTTAAGAAGGGATCTAGGAGTATATATTCGAAATAAGCAAGTGAAGTATCTAGGTTGAACTTCCACCAGTAGGTCTTTATTTCTATATCTAATATTAATCTAAGGAATACAAATTAAATATATAAGTCTAAATATAATTATTTTTAAGAGTTTTTCAAATATATAAAAAGGCCTAGGGCAGTCGGTGACCATGACCTAGGTGCTTGCCTAATGGGGTAAAGACGTTTATGCTATTTTTTTAATTGGGGCATTTTATAGCTCACAACTCAACATCACTCACTCAATACGTATCGGTTAGAGGGTGGTTTTTCCTAATTTGGCTTGCTCAACACCAAATGGATATCAACCAAAAAAGTTGATAAGAGCTCAAATTGGGTTGTTACTACCTCTAATTTGAACCCTTTAATTGGGTTAATTAATCTCTCAATTCACCCAATTCCTTATTAGCTAAGCTAACCTAGATTAGGTCTCTCTTTCTCAGGAAGAGACTAGGTCAAATAGGCTTCAATCAATGTTTGCAACCATCAATTCTACAATTTAAGCATAAACTAAGCTAAATAATAAATACCCAATCATAAACAAGCATATAATTAATCATCCATAAGGTTTACACATTAGGTTTGGGTCACAACCCTAGTAAAAAATTAGGTACTCATAGCAGGTGTTAAAGAAAACAAAGAAGAAAAGATAATAAAACTCGTATTGGAAGATTAAAATAGAGAAATCTAATGTTAGAATACCAAATAAGCTAAAGTTTCCTAAAAATGCAAAGAGAAATGGCTATAGTACTTAAAATACTCAAAAAATTGACCTAATTTCATGAAACACGTCTATATATATAAATTTGGAAATCTCAAATAAAAATGCACCTCAGGAGGTTCTGCGGCTGCACAATTCCACGGGCGGTCCACAAATATCTTCATCTAAAAGAACTGAAGTTATGCGGCTGTAAGGACACTCTTCTGCGGTCCATAGATTTAGGATAGCGACCACAAGTCATTCTTCTACGGCCGCACAATTCATGTGCGGTCCGCAATTCTCAAAGGCTCTGGACTTGGTCTTTTTGAAAACTCGCTGATCTTCAACTTCAAGCTCAGCTTTGTGGCCACACAATTCATGTGCGGTGCGCAATTTGCGCAGATGTCTAATACACTTCCTTCTTTCATTGTGGCCATATATGGAAATCTACGGTCCACAATTTCTTCTACGGACCGCACAGTTGTGCTTATGCGCCCTTTATTGCCTTGCGCCTTGGAAATACTGAATTTCATCGCGAGAGCTCAACTTCCATTATTCCTGCAATTTTGCACAATTTGATTAGTTTCGGGAACACAATTCAATGCTTTTAGACTAAAATAAAAGCTAAAAAGCGCTAAGAAGCAGTCAAAATTCCCATTTATCAACTTTTCCCAAATTTAAGTCTTTGCTTGTCCTCAAGCTAATAAAATAGTTTCCACCTCCAAAAGTTAAAGGACATTACATCTAGCCACGGGTGAGCCATTCACACCTCATTTGGGACCAATAATTACCCACACCACTCATGCATTATTGACAAGGCGACAAGTTAAACATTATGCACATATAGCTCCGATGTGTCATTGAAGCTTCAAGAGTTGACTTTACTCATCAAGGACTCTCGCTCTATCTTTTAGGTCATGGTGGACTTTGAAGTCTTCCTCCTCTATTTTCCATTTGCCAATCTCACTTAAGAATATTTTACTCTATTCAAAGATGTATGAAAGGATCACTCATATCTCTCAAAAGAATATCACAAGTACGGATTCAAGTCCCATAGGCTTGCCCCTCATGTGGATCACCACTAATGTAAGCTTACTCGGCTCAAAATCAAGTAGGACATCTTTCGGGATGTAATTAAGGCTTTTGGATTCGGCTTCGGTAAAATATGGGTAAGTGGTTACACCTTCCTCAAGCACTCCATCTTTCATTTCTCGGCTCACACTTTGCCAATTCCTTGAGGCACTTTCTTTTCCTCGGGGAACTAGAGAGACTTAACATCACTCTTTCTTGATCATTACATTCATATCTCTCCATGTTTAGGATCATTGCCTTTCTTTGTATCCTTTCAACTCTTCCACTTATTCATTTTTTTTTTTTTTTGCATTTTTCTTTTCATTCTTTTTTGTTTTCTTTGCCTTTCCTTCTCATCGTTTCTTTTCTCTTTTTATGCCTTGATACCTTTTTTTTTCAATTTCCTTGTCTCTTCCCTAGACTTATATTTTTAGCCATTTGTTTCACATGAATGTTAAGGAAAGCTCAGGGCCAAGAGAGGTTCACGATAAAATGGGTAAAGGCTTATAACATGATTTTCAAATGAGAAGGGCTAAAGGCTCGAAAGGGTTGACTAGGGATGATATCATTGGTAGGCAATAGAAAATTCAAACAGGCCAAGAAAAGCCTACAATCAATTCTCAAGACAAGCAAAACTTAGGATTTCACCTTCAAACACATTCGGGGCAAATTCTAGACTTTTATCACGGGTAATTGGACTAACAATATCTCATCCGCAACTAGATTGTTAAAGAGGATAGAGTCGAGGGCCCACAATGACCACATTCAAGATTATCACTATGGTCCAAATAGACCACACGATGGTACCAAAGTCCACACAAGAGTCACAAGGTCACTAACTAGAGCTATTTCCTTTTAAAAACCTTGTCTCTAACCATAAGCATATAGTTAAATGTGATGGTTCCAAATAAAGCATGTTTGACTCTTCGTGTTTGACTCAATTAGGTCTTTGTATTCATTACTACTACTATTATTACCTAAAAACAAAAAGGACGCATTCTCTTAAGAAGGTTGTCATGCCATCCATCGTTAGGACGAGTGACCCGGTTCACCCAACAACTACCTTTGGAAAGAACCGTTACATTAAAAAAAACCAAAGGCTTAATGTCTACTAGAACATAAAAAGAAGCTACTAAATCAACACTAACTAATAAGGAAATAATAAAGAAGCTACAAAGAAAAAACTATTGAAAGCAGAGTGAATATACATAATGAGAGAGAAAGAGATGATATATACATAATGAGAAAGAAGAAGAAAATAATATCAAGTTAAGCACATGCCAAATGTCTCTGAATCATCAAATAAGATCAAATAAACTCCCCCTCCCCCCCAAATAAAAATATGCATTTTCCCCAATGCTTAACAAAATAATAATAAAGGATGGGAAAGAGTGAAGAAGACTCCCTATGACTCCTTGGACATCTCTGTGTCCCCAGCAATGTCACCACCCTCAGGCTTGTCCAACTGGATCACATCATCTACAATAAGGGTTGGTGAACATCTGATGCACTACCTCGGTAGTGTCGGCAGCCAAGTCTGGCTCGTCAGACTGGCTAGCTGGTGCCAACGAAGCTGATGGTGCTGTAAGACCTGGATCAATCAGCATATCAAAGGGAAGATCTCCGGCTGCTGAAATCTTGGTCATCTATCTCCCGAGCTTTTCAACTTACTTCTTGGTAGCCTGGGACTTTCTCATTTTCATTTCCTCTTTCCCAGCTCTTCTATCACCACCATATGCTGTACCAAAATGTTCATAATAGTAGTCTGGTTCTCCAAAAGCTTCTTCAAAGTATCTTCCACTGTCGGAGGTAACTAAGGTACCTGAATAGATGACAATAGTGCTGGATAAGTTAGACAACTTTGCAGTGGCTGTCTGCATCAAATTGTTGACGCTCCATAAAGTCTGGGATATTCACAGCACAAAAATTGGAACAATAGGCATAGGCACCGGCTTCAAAGCCTAGATGGAACCTGTGACAGGGACTATAATAGGAACTAAAAATGATTGGGAGGCATAGCTGTGGCACTAGAAGAAGGCTCGGCCGAAGATGATGGAACATTAGCTACCTCCATAACCACAACAGCAGGTTCATCAGACTGGCCTGTGGTGGTAGACGGCTAGTTTTTTCTCTTTAGGTTATTCGCATCCATAAGTGAATACCATGAGAAAGGTTTCTTTGGTTGCACCTTTGTGACATAATCCCTTGTCTCTACCTATACATCTGTGAGATACTCTGTGATAGTCTTGGGATATGGGTATGAGGAGTCATCTTGTCGAGCAATCACTGAGATGTTGGCGCACATCACAGCACGCATACTGATTAGCTACCCGACCACGATAGAAGCAACTAGAACTGCTTGAGGAATCGAAAGATATGTCTCATTCTAGCTCATGTCTAGTTTGTTGCAAACAAAGGTTTGCCACCCCTTTGCCTCGAAACTAAGAGTGCTCCTCTATGGGAACCCATGTTGTGATCCATAGTGGTGGTGGTCCTGGTGCAGCTAGAATCTCTGCTAACCAAGGACAATTTGCATCCACAAGTTCACACTTCTCTAAGTACTCTATAGGCTCGACATCATCAAATCCCAAATATATGTTCAATGCATGCTGATCAAATCGCACCTTGAGATTTGTCACTTTCACCATCTTTGTCCCTTTTTGATATGTGCCACATTGGCGTAGAATTCCCAGCCAAGGTACTGCTTAGCATCCACCACGCTCTGGGTAAACCACATCCACTTTTTGTGATCTCTAAACTGTCTAAAAAATGCACGGCTATACCTCTCCAGAACTTTCAAGTAAAACTATCAGTCAAGAGTGAGCAACCTTACTGGCCACAAGTACGAAATCTAGTGAAGGTAGCCAAACTAAAAAACTAGTCCTCCCAGAAATCTTTCTTCTTTGACCTTTCAAGGACGGCAGTTGTAGCATCTCCCCCTCTACCATCATCGGGGATGTCCTCCACTGTAGTATTTTGTGCCTCAAGAACAGGTGTAGTGGATGGCTCTAAAGCCTGACTAGCACTTTCCAAACCCTCAAAAGTGCTTTGAGATGTGGATGACTCGTCCCTGAGTTGATACCTTCCTGGTGGCTCCGACTGAACAGTCGGCTGCTCTTGAACCGAGTTGCCCTCCGATGCTTCCGGAGATGGGACATAAGAACTAGACTTGGAGGGCTCTGCACCTCTCTCTCTACTGGTTGTAGCCTTCTTTGAGATTATCTTTTGCAGGCTGAGGGGTAAATCATTCTTGCCCCAACTCCGGGAAGGTTAACCCCTCCCCTTTGAAGTATCACCTCTACCTCTAGATCGAACCATTTTCTATACCAAGCAAAGGTAATTATTAGTTGTTATTCAAGCGCAGACATACAGAGAGATATGTAAGACAAACAAGAAAACACAGTAAAGAACAGTTAAAACATGCTGGCATGATAGGGATCTACGATCCACACATTTATTCTTGCAGTCATGTATTGGGTATTGCAGACCGAACAATTCTTTCTTGCAGCCAATGATGTAGATTGCGGTTCGTTTATTGCAATTGCAACTTAGGAATGCTAAGCAATCACTGAGATGTTGGCCGACATCATGGCACCCAGTACCCGCCATGATAGAAGCAACTAGAACTGCCCGAGGAATCGGAAGATATGTCTCATTCTGGCTCGGGTCTAGTCTGCTACAGACAAAGGTTTGCCACCCCACTACCTCAAAACTGAGAGTGCTCCTCTGGATCGGCACCGCTGCTGTGATCCATGGTGGTGGTGGTCCTGGTGCAGCTAGAATCTCTACTAACCAGGGACGAGTTGCGTCCCCAAGTGCACACTTCTCTAAGTGCTCTACGAGCTCGACATCATCAAATCCAAGATATGTGTTCAATGTATGTTAATCAAATTGTGGCTGCAGAACCCTTCTTTACTAAAGTGTCCTAGTCTCAACTTTTGCGGACCGCATAATTCTTGTGCGGCCGTAGAATTCCAAAATGTTACGAGAAGTTTAGTAATTATCAAGGTCTTGCAAGTTTTGAAAACTTTTGACATGGTAATAGCGTGCAAGCATGAAAATCTATCTACCCATTCCCCATAGAGAATGTATCAGTTGACCCACTGCAAATTTACCCCACATGGCTGTACAATTTAGTTCAAAAAAAATGGCCAAAAACTAACTAAAAAGCTATAAATTAAACTAAATATTGATGAATTCTAAAAAGTAATTAAAGCACACCAGATGTGACGGAGTGCATGAAATGAGTGATCATTGTTGAGTGTGTGGGCAGATGATTTACCAGAAGACTTTAATTTTTAGTGTTGTGGATGCTCAGAGAGGGAAAATGTAATGGTAGCCTTAAGCCTCTTATTTATACTTATCAATGTTTTCAAGGGGAGAAGGAGCGAGTGCAGCCGCAGAATTCCAATTACGGACCGCACTCTATTACCTTTTGAGCTTAAACCAACATTTTGTCTGCGGTCTGCAGAAATTTGTGTGCAACCACAGATCCCTGTTGCGGACCACAAATGTTCTATTGCAGCAGCAGATCGAGCATTTCTCTGACAAATCAACTTCAGAGAGTTTTCATTTTCCATCCTCCATTTGTGCGGTCCGCAAGTCAGTTATGTGGCTGCAGAGCACTTTTGCTGCAGCAACCATAATTATGTTGTCTAAACAATGCACTTCCGGCCCGTAATTCTTTTAATACTTAACCAAATTTCTGTCCACAATTCATGTAAGGCATACTCATCCATGCAGCACACTTCAAATCAAGTTAGCACCAAAATAACATCTAACTACAAAAGAAACAAATAAAAGAAAAAGAAATATGGGTTGCCTCCCAAGAAGCACCTAATTTAACGTCGCGGCACGATGCAAAATACCATCAATTAAATTGAATCACTGCCATGAGTTGGACATCGCCAACTTTTCCCAAATAGTGCTTCACCCGGTGACCATTGACTCTGAATACCTTATTTTTTTTTGTTCTTCAGGTCCAATGCACCAAAGGGTGTCACACTGCAACTTTAAATGGGCCACTCTATTTAGACATTAACTTCCCAGGAAACATCCCCAACCGCGAGTTGAATAACAACACAAGATTGCCCTCATTGAACTCTTTGTTCTAAATGTACTTGTCATGAAGATATTTCATCTTTTTTTTTTGTACAAGGACGAACTTGTGTATTGATGATACCGGAACTCATCCAATTCATTCAAATGTGCCACCCTAAAGTTAGCGGCTACATCCCAATCAAAATTCACCTTATTTAAAGCCAACATGGCTTTGTGCTCAAGTTCTACTAGAAGATGAAAAGCTTTTCCGAACACCAACCGGTATGGAGACATTCCGATAGGTGTTTTGTAAGTCGTTTGATAAGCCTATAAAGCATCATCGAGTTTCTTGGACCAATTCTTCCGGTTACCATTCACTATTTTAGATAAAATACTATTTATCTCCCTTTGGAGACTTCCACTTGACCACTTTCTTGTGTATGGTAGGGAGTCGTGACTTTATGAGTAACACTATACATGGTAAGTAAGGTGTCGAAAGCCTTGTTGCAAAAATGTGACCCCCCATCACTTATAATAGCCCGTGGAGTATGAAACTTGTGAAAATATTATTCTTTAAGAACGCCACCACACTTCTCACCTCATTGTTGGGAAGAGCAACGGCCTCAACCCATTTTCACACATAATCAACCGCGACCAAGATGTAGGTATTTCCATAAGAAATCACGAAAGAACTCATGAAGTCAATATCCCACACATTGAAAATATCAATCTCCAAAATGGTGGTGAGGGGACTTTCATTCCTTTGATATTCCACCAGCCTTTTGGCATTCATCGTATCTTTTGACTAGATCACTTGCATCCTTGTAAAGAGTGGGCTAATAGAAACCACAAATAAGCACTTTGGTTGTCATTCTCGCTCCACCATGATGACCGCCATAAGGTGAAGAATGACAAGCTCTAATAATATTACCTTGCTCTTCTTTCGGTATACATCTTCTAATCACCCGATCCCTACAAATCTGGAAAAGGTATGGTTCATCAAAAATAATAATCTTGACAATCTCGCTTAAGCTTCTTCCTTTGGTTTGAAGAGAACTCATCCGAGATGATACCACACACAAGGAAATTTGCTAGATCCGCGAACCATGGCACCTCTTTTATAGAAATAGACAAGAGTTTCTCATTAGAGAAAGAGTCATTCATTTCAAGGCCATCATGCAGCCACCCTTTCTCCACCAAAGGAAACAAGTGGTATGCCACTTGATTTTCACTCCCTTTTCGATCTTGGATGTCAATGTCAAACTCTTGCAACAAAAGTACCCATCTCATAAATCGAACTTTGGAATCTTTCTTGGTCATAAGATAACAAAATGTCACATGATCCGTGTGGACGATTACTTTCCCACCCATCAAGTACGGGAGAAAATTCCCATTGGCAAACACAATGGCAAGGAGCTCTTTCTCCGTAACAATATAGTTGATTTTGGCACTATTAATGGCCTTACTAGCATAGTAGACCTGGTAATAAATCTTGTTGATGTGTTGCCCTAAAATAGCCCCCACCGCTACTTCACTAGCATCGCACATGAGCAAAAAGGATACTCCAATTTGGAGCGGTGATGATGGGTTATTTGTCAACTTGAACGTTATCAATTCAAAAGCTCTCATGCAATCATCATTTAAGTTAAACTTAGCATCCTTCTCCGGAAGCTTGCACAACGGGTTCACCACCTTAGAAAAATCTTTGATGAAGCACAGTTAAAACCCTACGTTACCTAAGAAACTCCGCACGCCCTTTACCAAAATTGAAGGTGGAAGTTTAGAAATCACCTCAATTTTTTACTTGTCAACTTCAATTCCATACTTTGAGATCTTGTGGCCAAGGACAATGCCTTCCTCGACCATGAAATGACATTTCTCCCAATTGAGCACCAAATTTGTTTCTTCACATCTTGCCAACACTTTATCCAAGTTTGCGAGACAATCTTCAAAAGAATCCCCGACCACTGAGAAGTCATCCATGAAAACTTCATGGTAGTTATCTACCATGTCGATAAGAATAGCCATCATACACCTTTGAAAAGTTGTCGGTGCATTGCACAAACCAAATGGCATCCGCTTGAAGGTGAAAGTACCTTAGGGACATGTAAATGTTGTCTTCTCTTGATCCTCCAATACAATAAGAATTTGATTGTAGCTCGAATACCCATAAAGAAAACAATAAAAAGCACGGCCGGCCAATCTATCAAGCATTTGATCTAGGAAGGGCAATAGAAAATGATCCTTCTTTATGACTTTTTTGTCCTTACGATAGTCTATACACACTCTCCAACCGGTCACTATTCTTGTAGGAATCAACTCATTATTGTCTTTGGTGACCACCGTTATGGCACCCTTCTTCGGGACACATTGAATCGGATAAATCCACGAACTATCGGAGATGGGATAGACAATCCCGGCATCCAACGACTTGATAATCTCCTCCTTGACAACCTCTTGCATATCCTCATTGAGTCTCTTTTAATGTTCAATAAATAGTTTGGCACCTTCCTCCAAGTTAATCTTGTGTATGAAAAATTTGTGGCTTATCCTCCGAATAACCACCAATGTCCACCCAATAGCTTTCTTCCTCTTTTGTAGCACCGCAAATGTAGAATCTACCAGCACATTATACAAACAAGGGCAAAGAATAACTAGTATAGTAGAAGAAGGTCCAAGAAATTCATACCAAAGATGTGGAGGCAATGGCTTCAACTCTAAGATAGGAGGCTCTTCAATTGAAGGTTTTGTAGGAGGAGTTGTCCTATTTTCAAGATCCAAGGACAATTTTCTGGGTTCATAGTTGTACGACCCCATTCCTTGCAAAGAGTTCACATATTCCGAAAAGTCATCCATCTCGTCATCATCAAAGTTGATCAAGACAGCCTCCAACATATCACCAACATTGATCACTACACTTGTTTCATCCACAATCACATTGGTCACCAAGTCCACAAAAGAGCAAACCTCATTCCTATTAGGTTGCCTCATGGACTTACACACATGGAAAACCACCTTTTCATCACCAACCCAAAAAGTAAGTTCTCCAGCTTTAACATCACAAAGAGCCCTCCTCGTAGCAAGGAAAGGTCTTCCAAGAATAACTGGCACCTTATAATCAACCTCACAATCAATAATGACAAAATCTGCCGAAAGATTGAATTTATCAACATGAACTAAAACATCCTCAATCACTCTCAAATGTCTCTTCATAGTACGAGGGCCATTTGCAATCTCATAGAGGTCGTCCTTGGTTGCCTAATTCCCAATGTCTTGAAAACCGATTAGAGCATCAAATTAATACTTGCCCCAAGATCATAAAGAGATTTAGCAAACTCGGCACTTCCAATTGTAAAAGGAATCATGAAAGCACTGGGATCCTCCAACTTGGGAGCCATTGAGTGCACAATTGCACTCACTCGATGAGTGACTTTGATAGTTTCAAAATTCATCGACCTCTTATTTGTCACAAGATCCTTCTTGAACTTTGCATAGCCAGTCATTTGTTACAAGGCTTCAACTAATGGCACATTGATTGAGACTTTTCATGATTTTGATAAAATTCTTCAATTGATTCTCACCATTTTGATTGGCAAGTCTTTGAGGGTATGGAGGTGGAAGTTTAGGCAATGGTACCTTAGCCTTTTGCACTACTGGTTTCGGTATGTCAATAATGTGATCCCTAGACGGGTTCACCTCTTCATGAGTCTCTTCTACACTATCATCAATATCAATCGCAGCCTCATCATTAGCTTGCTCTCCATTGTTTTGGATTTATTCTTCTTGCACCATTTCTCTTCATACACAAGTTGACTTTAACTTGAGGTGGGTGCATTACCACCTTTTCCACTTCTTTTAGTAACAGCCATGGCATGCCCCATGTTGTTCCCACCCTTTGTGTTTACCACTGTGTCACTCGGTAGTGCCCCCTTAGGACGAGTATTTAGAGCTTGAGAGATTTTCCCTATTTGAATTTCTAGGTTGTGGATTGATGTATTGTGTGAGGCAAGTTGGGAATCTGAATCAACATTCTTATCCATCATTTGCTTGAACATATTTTCAATATGCCCCATTTCATAGTTGGAAGAACTTGGACCATGGGAAAGATAAGGAGGCAGGTTGCTCGATTGTGGATACATCAGGGCCTTTGAAAAGTTGTTTTTTTGCCCTTGAAAGTTAGTTACATATTGCACCTCCTCTTCTTGCTCATTATAAGAGTCATCTTGATTAAACTCACTATCTTCTTGTACATAACTCTCCACTCTATTTTGCACTTGTGGACCCTTTTGTCTTCTCTTGTTCACCATCATGTTCACACTTTCCATGGCATTGACTTGCTTAGGATTTTGCACTTGATGAAGTTGCGGCTTTGCTAGTTTATTCATGTTAGTTGTCAATTCAGAAATAGCTTGCCCATGGTCATGAAACTCTCTATGGAGGTGAATCATATTTGGATCACCTTGTGGAACATTAGCCCGGGATTGCCATGTCGGTGAAGTTTTTGCCATTTCATCCAGAATATCACAAGCCTCCGCATAAGGCTTAGTCATGAAATTTCCACCAGCAAATTGATTCACCACACATTGGTTGGTCGAGTTAATCCCACGATAGAAATTTTATTGAATCATATTCTCCATCATATCATTGTTGGGATGTTCCTTGGCTATTGTTCTATACCGCTCCCATATCTCGTGTAGCGGTTCATTGGGCTCTTGCTTGAATGCTAAAATCTCATCTCTAAGTATAGCCATATGCCCGGGAGAGAAGAACATATCAACAAATTTCTCCGCCAACTCATATCATGTACGAATGGAATGGTTCGCTAATCGTTCCAACTAATCTAAGGCTTTCCCCTCATAGAGAGAAGGGGAAAAAGCCTTAGCCTCAAAGAATCCTCGGAGACATTTGTTTGTTTACTCCCCCAACAAGTGTCCACAGACCCCTTCAAGTGTTTATACATATTTTGACTCAGATCCCCAGTGAAGAAACCTCGTTGCTCTAGCAAAGTGACCATCACATTGGTGATTTGAAAGTTTTCTTCCCTAATATGGGGTAGGACTATAGCACTTGCATACCCATCATTAGTCAATACCCTGTGTGGAGCCGCTCGTGGAAGAGGTGAGGGTGGAACTGGGACATTGTCTTGAGGTGCCCGACCTCTTCTATTTGCTTGAGGTTCAAGAAGAACCTCTTCAACTTGGTCATCCTCAGTGCCTGCATTCCCCAAAGTCATGTTTACGAGTTCATTATTGTTTGCCTCCATAATTGTACCTACAATTGATTCACACAAATTAGTAACATTGAAGGAAAAGAAGATAATCCGCACACAAACCCAAATATATAGGTAACACTATTTTTAGCTTCCCGCATCGGTGCCAAAAATTGATCACGTCCTAATGCACGCCTCATAAGAGGTATGCACGGTTGTTGCAATAATAAAATCCAATAAGGAGTCAGGGTCAAATTCGCAAGGAGCTAAGATGGGAGCTACGAGTATATATTCGGAATAAGCAAGTGAAGTATCTAGGTTGCACTTCCACCAATAGGTTTTTGTTTCTATATCTAATACAAATATAAGGAATGCAAATTAAAGATATAGGACTAAATATAATTGTTTTTTGGAGTTTTCCAAATATATAAAAAGGGCTACGGCTATGACCATGACCTAGGTGTTTGCCTAATAGGGTAAATATTTTTATGCTTGTTTTGTTGATTGGGGCATATTAGAGCTCACAACTCTACGTTACCCACTCAATACCTCTCCGTCAGAGAGTGGTTTTTTCCAATTTGGCTTTCTCAAGATGATTTGGTATCAACCAAAACAGTTGGTAAAAGCTCAAGTGGGGTTGTTAATATCGCTATGTTGAATACTATAATAGGGTTAATCAATCTCTCAATTGAACCAATTCCTTGTTAGCTAAGCTAACCTAGACTAGGTCCATCTTTCTCAAGAAGAAACTAAGTCAAATAGGCATGAATCAATATTTGCAACCATCAATTATACAATTGAAGCATAAACTAAGCTAAATAATAAATATCCAATCATAAATAAGAATAAAATTAATCACCTGTAAGGTTTACATACTAGGGTTAGGTCACAACCCTAGTAAAAATCTAGCTACTCATAGTGGGTGTTGAAGAAACCAAAGAAGCTAATAAAACTTATACTGAAAGATTAAAATAAAGAAATCTAATGTTGAAACACAAAAATAAGCTAAAGTTTCCTAAAATAGCAAAAAGAAATGGCTATAGTACTTAAAATATTCAAAAACTTGGACTAATTTTGTCAAACACATCTATTTATGCAAAGCTGGAAATCTCGTACAAAAATGCCCGTTGGGAGGTTTTCCGGCCGCATAATTCCATGTGCGGTCCGCCATTTTCTTCATCTAACAGGAATTGGAGCTTTGTAGCTGCATAATTCTGAATTGTAGCCGTGAGGCAACTCTTCTGCCGTCTACAAATTTAGGAATGCGGCCGCAAGGAATTCTTCTACGGCCGCACAATTCTTGTGTAGTTTGCAATTCACAAAGGCTCTAGACTTGGTCTTTTTTGCACACTCTCTAATCTTCAAATTCTAGCTCAGCTTTGTGGCCGAACAATTCATGTACGGTCCATAATTTGCGTAGATGCCTTATAAGTTTTTCTTCTTTAGTTGCGACCGCAAATGGAGATCTTCTATGCGCAATTTCTTATACAGACCGCACACGTGTGCTCCTGCGCCCTTTATTGCCTTGTGCCTTGGAAACTCCTTTTTAAGTTGGATTTCATCTCAAGAGCTCAACTTTCATTATTCCTGCAATTTTGCACAATTTGATTAGTTTCGAGAACATAATTCAATGCTTTTAGACTAAAATAAGAGCTAAAAGGAGCTAATAAGCTGTCAAAATCCCCACTTATCAAGAATGCACACATATTCTTCTATTGGTTAGTTTGATTCTGGTGAGGATAGATTGTTAGGTAAAAATTTGTTATGTGATGCCTTGAAAAGGTCAATTTGATTCAGGAGTGACTTCAGATAGTTTAGAGTAGGCAAAAGTATTATGTGAATCAAAAGGTTAATGGTATTATGTTCATAGAGGGTGAGAAGGTGATATTAAAAGTTTTTCCTATGAAGGGTGTGATGAGGTTTGATACGAATAGAAAGTTCTATCTAAGGTTCATTGGCCCGTTTGAGGTTTTGGAGAAAGTTGATGAGATGGATTATAGGCTTATTTTTCCTCCTAGTATATCGGGGTTGCATCAGTATTTTATATTTTGATACTCTGAAAGTATAATAAGGACAATTAAAATGTTTAGGCTTTATCATGAGGCAATCTGATAGAATTTGGCATATAAAGAAGAGACGATAGCTATTTTGGATAGATAAGCCTGAATTTAAGGTATAATGACATCGCTTGGTGAAAATATTTTTGGAAGGATCAATCGAGTGAGTAGGCTACTTAGGAAACCAAGTTCAGGCGCGAGGAACAGATAGCTAATAATTTTGAGTTTTAGTATTTCGTTCCCTCACTTAAGACTTTTCATAGACTCATATGATGAATTGGGACTTTATAATATGGATGATTCAGGTCCCAAAGGGCTCTGGAACATTTTGGTATACTTGCATTCTAACTTGAATCGAAGAAATTCATTAAGTTAACATTGGTCTTTGATTTCAGTAAATGAGACCCGTTTGGTACTTTGAGACCTTGGATTTGTTTGTATAGTATTTTTGAACTTGTACCAATATTGGAATTAGAACCCGAGAGATCTCGTGGGTGTCTCGGCATATTTGGAAGCAATTAAGAATTGAAGAAAATTGTTGATGCAATACAATGCATCACAATCGCGAGTGTTGTGTCGTGGTTGCGGTTGCGGTTGCGTAGGGGCAGAGGATTGACCTTCACAGTCGCACGAGTTGTTGTCGTCATTGAATAAGAGGCTAAATGATTACTCTTCACGATCGCTAGACTCAAGTAAGTTTAGATTGGGGAGAGTTTTTAAGGGATTTTCATTTGTTTCTTGAGGTAAAGTATAGTTAAATTGATTTAGATTTTATATTATAAAATACCCATGGATTTTAACACCCAAAACTAAAATTTTAAAGGTGAAAAGCATGGTTTTGACTTTGATGATAAGAGAGTAACTTTTTAGGATTTGAATATTGATTTGGACTCTAATTGATAATCTAGTTATATATTTGAATTTCGGAGGTTAGGGATTACCGAAATTCAGCTTTTATTTTGGGTTAACCAAGTGGGCTAGGTATTTGCTTTTGTTGGCTTTGTTTAAAATTGAATCTTCTTATGGAATAAAATCTTTTAACTATATTTTGATGTTGTTAAGTGTTAGATATATGTTTTAATGATGGAAAAATAACTTACTTCTATTGCAGGAAAACAATTCGTAAGAAGGACGTCAGAAAGTAAAGTGGAAGTGTACGATTGAAGAAGAAATAAAGATATTGTCCAAAATCTAGAAATATTGATTAAGGAGTGAGATTTTATTGAAGATACAGAAGCAAGGATTAAGAAATCAATCATGCCATGATTACAAGCATCAAGGAGAAAAAATATTTAGTTTTATTTATTTACGGAAGGCATAGCAATCAATCTGTGTGGAAAATTTGTAGAGAATAATCAATCATGTCCATCAAGGAAGCAATGACTATCACGCCATTCTTCAGGGACCAAGTATAGAAAGTTACTCTCTTATTCTTGGAATAAGTATATCAATATTGATTCTAAGGACCAACTCCCTTGCATCGGGTAAAGTGACTTACTTGAATGGTGAGCTATCCTATAAGACTAAGAAGCGAGGAGAGAGAAGGATAACCTCTTTGAAAAGGACAGAGCCGCTATAATTAGTTTGTTTCTCTTCTATTTTTCTATCTCCCATATATCTATTTTCTTTAGTTATTTACTGGAGCAATTATGATCTGAAAGTTGATCCGGGGCAAGTGTTCGGATCTATTATGACATAGCCTTGAGGCGCTCAACGGACGTTTTAACCTTCTAAAAACCTTTTTGGGCTTTCAATTGATCCAAAAATGACTTTTTTGTGCAACCTAGTGTATATTCATAGAAGTTATTAGATGGAGCTCTCTCCTTTATAGCCTAGGACTTATAGCTTTGGAAATTAAATTGGTCCTGCAACTCTCCTAGCTGCACAGTAGATAAGCTCTCCATGTTGGGATAGGCGTTCGGATTTCCACAACTATTCTAAGATTGTGCTGAATCCAACCATTGCATGTTTTCCCTTTGGATAAAGCACCAAAGATTCCCCCCTCCCCCCCCCCCCCACTGATCGGATTTGCCTATCATCTAAGGATCTGTCATACCGAGAAGACTAGCATTCACTTCACATATATACAACAAGAGGCTCAACAGAAGCATATACTTTGATCGAACTATTTACCAATCTCTTTGTTCTACTCCAAACAAGCATTATAGTCTATTCTAGATTTACTATGTAACTAGGGAGAGAATAAAGAGCGAAAAGAATCGCTGGTGAGGTATTATATCAAAATCAAGTAAAGAACATACATAGTGAAGAAATTATTGGTGTATAACAACATCAGCATAACTTTACGAAAGATTTCAAATACTCAGAAGAGAAATTTCTTGCCACCCAAGGGGACTGGAATAGGACTTACATTAAATTTGAACCAGTATAAATCATCCAGGACCATTTACTTTCTGTACTTATTTCATATCTACCTCGTATAAATAATTTAGTCAACTAACAATAAAATTAGTCAACTACCTAGTAAAATAAAAGAAAGAGTTACAATTCACCCTCCCTCCC
>MU682884.1:48360-97196 GCA_026770625.1 Nicotiana glauca | reverse complement strand
CTTTCTACTTTCATTTAGTTCTCTTTGACAAAATGAAGAATGTTTAGAGGATTTGGAGCGAGTTAAAGTGGTGTTTAAAGGTTGAAGTTTTCCAAGATTAAGGTAAGTATCTGGGTTAACCTCAACTTGAGAGATTTGTTTCCTAAAATAGACTTATTTGTCAAGTGCTATGTATTTTGGGTAGCGTATATGCAATATGAAGAGCATATATATAGATACTATGTGCTTTCCTTATCGGGATAATTTAGGTACTTCATGTCTTATATGCTTTATGTGATCTCTTCTTGTTGCACGACTTCTTTAGCATCTTCTCCGTGATATTATCATGTTATATGCATCCCATTACATGGTAACATGATATATTGTATGTATGTCGAATTACATGCTTTGTTGGCGACTTCTACATATGCATCGTACATATGCATCTTCATCTCTACTGGGCGTGCCGGAAATTTGTAACAACAAATTTTCGCGTCGAGAAAATTAAATAATTAAGACTGGAAAATTGCGAGACAAATATAATATTTGATTTAAATAAATGAAAGTATTACAATCTCTATGGTATTCCTCTGATTCTTCGAGAATGTAAAATATATTGATGAACTTGATTTTGATTTGATTCAACGGCTTGTAAAGCTTGATCTTGAATCTCCTCCTTGAACTTGAATTTGTGCTTGATCACGAACAAGTAATTTGATCTTGAACGCCTTGGTATTTGATTTGGCTTCGTTCTTGATCTTGAACTTGAACTTGAACTTGTAGCTTGAGTGCTTGAGCTTGTAGCTTGAATGCTTGAACTTGTAGCTTGAGTGCTTGAACTTGTAGCTTGTAGAGAAATCTGCGGTGTTTGATCCACGAGCTCTCTGCTTGCTTCTTGTTCTTAATTCTGGTGTCTTCTAGCTTTATGAAGACCTCTATTTATAGTTGTAGGGAGTGGTGTGGCTCTGCGATTTGATTGGTTCATTTGAACTGACCAATACCATCCAAACACTTGGCATGATTTAATTGGCTCATTTATTTGTCTTGGATTGCCATATCACTTGACACATGGCACGCTTTCATTGGCTCATTTATTTGTCTTGGATCGCCACGTCGCTTGGCATGTGTCTTGATTTTATTGGCTCGTTCTTTTGACTTGGATTGCCACATCACTTGACACGTGGCATGAGCCTAGGCTTTAAGACGGGCTAATAGCCATTTGGACCTTGGGCTAATGGAGTGGGCTTAACATTTAATTTGCAGTCTAATTAAATGGACTAGCCCAACACATATATAATTAACTCAATTTATTAACCACAATATTTATTTGGACTAATGTCTTGAATTTTATATGGATTTAAATCCAATAAAATTTAAATGTTTACAACAGCCTTCGAGTGATTTGCTGTTTCACCGTCGTTTTTGGTACCAACACTCTAGTGAATTAAATCGTTCTATCGTGGGAGTGTATGGGGTCAAATTCTACCCATTATATCTCCACGTTAGTAGGAACGACCAACGAATATACGCTAACCGAAGTAAGGGCACGACCTAAGGACGTCGGAGTGAACTGTATCATCGGTCTCGTCGTCTCCCCGAAGGAACGCGACCAATCTCTATATTATTTTATTATTTCAAGGAGGGTCTCCTATTATATAAAGGAGGATCCCAATGTTGTAAGAGGGGTCTGGGATTTATTGAACAAGCATCAAACTCTCTCTCTTTTTCTCTCTCTCTCTTGAGTATCCAATCCATTAGAAGCAATAAAGAACGCAATACATATCTCTAGGTCTCATTATCTTCGATTACGATTTACCCTTGATTCATTTTGATTGTTTTCACTTATAAAGTATTTAGCATCTTTTCAGTCAAAAGGGAATATAATATTTCAGAACCTAGGGTACTTGAGGGGAATAATTTTCTTAAGGACACATTGTGCATTCAGTGGGCTCGATTTTTTTTTCTTCTGCTTGATTATTTCGATATTCTATTGCCGCTAATTTTGAGTTTTTCTAGTTCAAAAAAAATCTATTGTTGTTTCATTATTTATTATAGTAATACAAATTGAATAACATTGGATTGTAACATTTGGCTTGTACCTGTATGCTACTGTATTACCTACTTCTTACAATTGCATTGCCATATATTGTTGTTATTTTCTTTCCATCATTAATTTTAAGACTAGCTTCGAGGGGTAAGACGGAGGAGCGGTTGGATGATCTCACTGGGTAAAAACTCACTAAATTCACTCACTGCTGTGTGCATATCCTACCAGTAGCGGTACTGTAGGACCACAATGATCCTCATTTGAGACCGCTTTAGTACTCTTTAGAGGTGAGACGTGCACGGTTTGTTCGTGGAGCTATTTCTACTCTTCTTCGGGGGTTGTTTCAGAGTTGTATCACTTCTTTTAACTTTCCCTGTTGATATATATCTATTATTTATGATTATGGAACTTTTCCTACACATTTTGTGCTGTGTTCGTTGGTCTATTGCTAATAATTTACCTAGCGGCTAGTGGCTTATTAGGTGTCATGTTACGACCTTGATTTGGGTCGTGATATCAAATGCTAAGAGAAACTCAAAAAATCTATAATGAAAAAAGTGAATGAAGTATTTAGGGAATCTTGATTGAACGTATTGATCAAATGAATTATAAGAGACCCTTTTATTACATGTATTTAATTTAGTTTATTAATAGATGACAGAATGCTCTTATGAAACAACTTTAGTATATCTAATAGGAAAAAGAAATCCAAAATAAATGTTCAGAAAGAATATGAATGGGTGGTTCGTCACTTTCAAGAAAGTAATTATACAAGTGAAGCTTTTGGAATGGAAGAATAAAAAGAATGAGCAGCTATCCCTAGTCAAAAAAATGTTCTGACATGAAAGAATGTCTAGGGTTTCTAGTTTGCTACCATAGAGAGCATGCCGACAAACATAGCCTTCCAAATACTTTCTTAGATCTTAGGAATGACTTTACTCCAATCTATACTGAAAATTAAATAATATCTACGCGCATGCATACTGCACGATGAAACGAAGTAATAATATTAAAAACAAGCACATAAAGTATACAAAATTAATATAAAGTCTTCACAACAGCAATTATAATTAGTGCTTGCCATATGTCAATAAAAAACAAACACAAGGAAAAATTAATAAACTAGTAGTAATATTTAACATCAATAATATTGGTGACAAAGAAAAGCTCATGGTCGCCTTGTCATGATTGGTAAAATGTCTAATGAACTTTAGAAGGAGAATATAAATTCGAGTATTCTCAGATCACAGACCGATGAAGCAGGAGTTTAATTGGTTCAACCTTTGACACATACGATTTCAAAATAACAAAGGTCAAGGTTAGTTATGATCAAATAAAAGAATCACAAGTTTCAATTAGTATTAAAACTTGACAAACTTTTATACGTGTAATTAGTTTTCTCATATAAAACTTAGATGTTAAACTTATCAAATTTTAATCACTGATCTGTCATGCATGTACTTATAATATCCCTACGCTTCTCTCGTTTTCATTTTCTTTCTCTTTTTTCTTTTGGCAAAAGCAGTTCAAGTTTAATTTGTCGATCTTTGCTCAAAGTGATTTGGAAAATTTTGACTAAATTGAAAGTTGAATATAATAGGAGTTTGAATTTAGTCCAATGACAATGAATGGATTGCTACATTTCAAATAATTAAGCTAGGAAAGATTACTAAAAATGTATAATAGATAAATCTTGCGCAATTCCATGAACCTCCAAAAGATAATTTAAAATAAAAATCATGAATTAATTCTATATTTCACCTTACCATAATGGATTAAAAAATCTAACTAAATTATTGAGGTTAATTGTCTTTCGCGAATTATACAACATAAAGTTCCTATAGGCACTGACAATTTTAGCGGCGGCGACGCTTTGTTTGCGCATGCATCTTCTAATACTAATACTGTTACTTTGCCAAATAAAATCTTTGAATTCTTGTTTTTTCGATGGTACGAACAATTATTTCGACTTTAAATCTAGCTAGTGAAAGTAATTCTCAAATTAAATAGTTGTCGCATAAAGCTCACGGTATTAGTGCTCTTTTCTTATCCTTGATGTTCGGTTTAAGGATAAAGGTACGTATTCCGTATTAAACATTTTAATTAATGTGACTAAATAAGATTGATGAAGGTGAGTAGCTAGTTCGAACCTTTTCTCTACCTAAATCCAATTGCATTCTCTTAAATTGACTTTTTGCCCAATAAGGTGATTCTACATCTGTACCTATAAGAATTACATCATCAACATAGACAGACACAAAAACAATTGAAGAGCCATCCTTTTTACAGAATAATGAATAATCATTTTCTGAATGTCTAAAACCCCTGTGCACAATGCTTCAGTCAGTGTCATACCACTGTATGCTTGCTTGTTTCAGTCCATACAAGTACTTGTTTAACTCGCAAACTAGGCGAGGAACCTCAATCTGCAGTCCATGTGGTAATTCCATATACACCTCTTCATGTAGGTCTCCACGTGAGAATTTGTTGTTCACATCTAATTGGAATAGGTCCCAGCCTTTTTTAACTGCTACACTAATCAGAGTCCTAACAGTTGTCATCTTGACAACTGAAAAGAATGTTTCAGTATAGTCTATTCCAGCTTGTTGTGTGTATCCTTTCACCACAAGTCTCACCTTGAACCTCTCAACAATCCCCATCTACTTTGTGCTTGATTTTATACACCCATCTGCGTCCTATGATTTTCTTAACTACAGGCAATGTCACTAAATCCCAAATATAGTTAGCATACAAAGCCTCAAACTCTTGTGTAATAGCTTCTTTGCAATGCAAGGTTTAAGGTTGCTACCTCATAAGAACATGGCTCAGATTCATGAGAAATGTTTCTCATCACATGCTAACTATCCTTGTTTAATGCAGTAAAATAGATATGTTGATGGTTTGAAAGGGGTAAATTGAGTAAAACAATGTGTAAGGTATTATTCTTTAGATTTGGAAGAGAATACACATATTCATTTAGGTAGCTTGGTGTTTAAACTTTTCTGGATGGTCTTGTGAGGCTTGGGAATGAGGAAGTATCAGTGGTATGATGGTCTGAAGTATTTGAAAGACTAGGTGAAATTTTAGAAACACCTGCATCGACAGGTGAAAAGCTACTTTGATCAATTGGTGAGGAAATGTTTTGATCACCTGATGAAAAAGTGTTGGTGACAGAATTTGGTCCCAGTTGGTGACTGACTATTGTCACGACCCGAATTTCTCACCCTCGGGAGTCGTGATGGCGCCTACTCGTAGAAGCTAGGCAAGCCAAATTCAATTACTTTTCACTTACAACATAATTTTTCCTTTTTTAGCAATTTATGGCAACAATATAAAGCAACGAAATTAAATGATGGCGGAAGTCTTAATTATAGAAACTGAATCAAAGTGCGGAATAGTCAATATAAGCCTCTACCCAACACTGGTGTCACAATACTCACGAACTGCTAAGAAATACTAAATAGAAAGGTCTGAAAGAAAAAATATAAGTTATTTGTCTCGAAAACAATGAGGCAACAGGCTAAAAAGAGAGAATAAGGGAGACGCCGGGCCTGCGGACATCTACAAGGCTACCTCGGGTCTCGCTTGACTGAAGGCCTTCCCCCGTACTAATGTTGTTGCTGTTGCTGCTCGAAACCTGGGCCTGTGCAAATAGCACAAAGTGTAGCATCAGCACAACCGATCCCATGTGCTGGTAAGTGTCTAGCCTAACCCCGGCGAAGTAGTGACGAGGCTAGGACCAGACTTCAGACAATCCTGTGCAGATGTATATACAAGTACAATGGAAAAGTAGCAGGAACATAACAATTTTAACTAGGGAAGGGAGCGTGCTTCAGGGATAACAGATAGAAATAAAATATCAAGAATAATGGTACGTACATCTACAGTTTAACTTCTAACAATAATGAAAAGACAAGGTAACCTTCATATTTCACTCATCGTGTTGCAGGCGTGCAACCCGATCCCATTTCTCAATATCTCGTGGTAGGCGTATCACCCACTCCCATTTCAATATCACTCGTGGTAGGCGTACCACTCGCTCCCATTTCAATATATCATGTGTAATAGACGTACCACTCGCTCCCATTTCAATATCAATCGTGGTAGGCGTACCAGCCACTCCATTTCACTTTTAACACAGTACACAATACAATCCCAGCAAGGGAACAATCAAATTAATACTCTTCCCATAAAGGGAACAATAACAACCACTCAAACATCCCGACAAGGGAGAGTCGGCTATAACCAATCCTATTCAACTTCTTCTTGGCACAACTAATATCAATATTCATTCGCAAATTTCATAGGAACAACCAAGGGTACACTATTAGCAAAATCAAGACTCACGGTCATGCTAGACACCAATGTATAGATACTCGTCACCATGCCTATACATCGTACTCGATCAATTAGCAAGTAGCAAACAAGACTCAACTCCTATTCTCGCAAGCTAGGGTTAAACCAAACACGTACCTCGATGCCTTGAATTCCACTCAAACCTCAACTATCGCTTTACCCGCGATTCCACCTCTAATCCGCTCGAATCTAGTCACAAATTGCTCAATTACTTTAATAAACACTAAATAAATCAATTTGAATGCATAAAAATGAATTTCCCAAGTTTTTTCCAACAATTCCAAAATTGCCCCGGGCCCACGTGGTCAAAACTCGAGGTTCGAATCAAAACCTTGTTACCCATTCCCCCATGAACTCAAATATGTAATTTGTTTTGAAATCGAACCTCAAATTGAGGTCCAAATCCCCAATTTTTAGAAAAACAGAACCGCACGACAAAAAAGAACAAATGTGAAACTTTTCCTAACTTTGTAGCCTCTGGGATAAATACAGACGTCTCCGTACCGATCCCTCAGAGTCTACCAAGTTTGTCCGTGAGTTATGAGACCTATGTAACCTAGTGCTCTGATACCAACTTGTCAAGACCCGGATTTTCTACCCTCGGGAGTCGTGATGGCGCCTACTCGTAGAAGCGAGGAAAGCCAAATTCAATTATTTTTCGCTTACAACATAATTTTCCCTTTTTAGCAATTTATGGAAACAATATAAAGCAACGAAATTAAATGATGGCGATAGTCTTAATTCTAGAAACTGAATCAAAGTGCGGAATAGTCAATATAAGCCTCTACCCGAGACTTGTGTCACAATACCCATGAACTGCTAAGAAATACTAAATACAAAGGTCTGAAAGAAAAAAATATAAGTTGTTTGTCTCGAAGACAATGAGGCAACAGGCTAAAAAGAGAGAATAAGGGAGATGTCGAGCTTGCAGACGTCTGCAAGGCTACCTCGGGTCTCGCTTGACTGAAGGCCTGCCCCCGTACTAATGCTGCTGCTGCTGCTGCTCGAAACCTGGACCTGTGCAAACAGCACAGAGTGTAACATCAGCACAACCGACCCTATGTGCTGGTAAGTGTTTAGCCTAACACCAGCGAGGTAGCGACGAGGCTAGGACAAGACTTCAGATAATCCTGTGCAGATGTATATACAAGTACAACGGAAAAGTATCATGAACATAACAAATTTAACTGGGGAAGGGAGCATGCTTCAGGGATAATAGATAGAAACAATATATCAGGAATAATGGTACGTACATCTACAGTTTAACTTCTAACAATAATGAAAAGACAAGGCAACCTTCAAATTTCACTCATCTTGTTGCAGGCATGTAACCTGATCCCATTTCTCAATATCTCGTTGTAGGCGTACCACCCGCTCCCATTTCAATATCACTCGTGGTAGGCGTACCACTCGCTCCCATTTCAATATATCATGTGTGGTAGGCATACCACTCGCTCCCATTTCAATATATCATGTGTGGTAGGCGTACCACTCGTTCCCATTTCAATATAACATGTGTGGTAGGCGTACCACTTGCTCTCATTTAAATATCACTCGTGGTAGGCGTACCACCCGCTCCCATTTCACTTTCAACACAGTACACAATACAATCCCGGGAAGGGAACAATCAAATTAATACTCTTCCCAGCAAGGGAACAATAATAACCAGTCAAACATCTCGACAAGGGAGAGTCAGCTATAACCAATCCTATTCAACTTCTTCTTGGCACAACTAATATCAATATTCAGTCGTAACTTTCATAGGATCAACCAAGGTTACACAATTAGCAAAATTAAGACTCACGGTCATGCTAGACACCAATTTATAGATACTCGTCACCATGCCTATACATCGTACTCGATCAATTAGCAAGTAGCAAACAAGACTCAATTGTTATTCCCTCAAGCTAGGGTTAAACCAAACACTTACCTCGATGTCTTGAATTCCACACAAACCTCAACTATCGCTTTACCCCGCTATTCCACCTCCAATCTGCTCGAATCTAGTCACAAATTGCTCAATTAATTTAATAAACACTAAATGAATCAATTTGAATGCATAAAAATGAATTTCCCAAGTTTTCCCCAAAAATTCCAAAATTGCACCCGGGCCCATGTGGTCAAAACCCGAGGTTCGAATCAAAACCCTGTTACCCATTCCCCCATGAACTCAAAAATGTAATTTGTTTTGAAATCGAACCTCAAATTGAGGTCCAAATCCCCAATTTTTAGAAAACCTAGGTTCTACCCAAAACCCCTAATTTCACTCATGAAAATCATTGATTTTAAGTGGAAAACATGTCAAACGATGTGAATGATTGAAGTAATTAAGTAAAAATCGACTTAAAATTGATTTGGAATGAAACTTGTTCTTGAAAAATCGCCCAAAGGAGTTGTGTTTTGAAAATGAGGTGAAAAATGACTCAAAAACGACTAAGTTTAAAAATTGCTGGGCTGCGGATATGGGAATTGCGAACCCCGACCATTTGTGAGAATTACGAACAATAGTTTGCATTTGCGAACCATGGGCACAACTGGGGACTTCACATTTGCGAACAGAAATGTCGTATTTGCGAGAGTCCAGCTTTCACATTTGCGATACAATGATCGCATTTGCGATCCCTGATCAAAGTGACTGCCTTCGCATTTGCGAGCCAGGCTTCACAAATGCGAAGCCCGCAAGTCAGAAACACCAGAAATATTTCATAGTTCAAAATGCACTCTGACGTCTATCCAAAACTCACTCGAGCCCTCGGGGCTCCAAACCAAATATGCACACAACCTCAAAAATATCGTACGGACTTATCCGCGCGATCAAATCGCCAAAATAACATCATAAACATCGAATTCAACCTAAAAATTCATAATTTCTTCCAAGTTTTCATAAACATCAAATTTCCATTTCAAGTCTGTAACACGTCAAACGACGTCCGTTTTCAACCAAATTTCACAGGAAGCGCTTAAACCATATATAAGACTTGTACCGGGCTCCGGAACCAAAATACGGCCCCGATACCAATACGTTCTAATCAAATTCCATTTTAAATTCCCTTAAATATTTTCAAAAAATAATTTCACACAAAAATTTATTTCTCGGGCTTGGGACCTCGGAATTCGATTCTGGACATACGCCCAAGTCTCATATTTTTCTATGGACTCTCCGGGACCGTCAAATTACGGGTCCGGGTCCATTTACCCAAGATGTTGACCAAAGTTAAACTTATTTATTTTAATACCAAATTTTAGCATTTTTCACAAAATTTGATATTTTGGCTTTCCGGCTACACGCCCTGATTGCGCATGCAAATCGAGGCGACTAAAAATAAGATTTTCAAGACCTCAGAAGCACAAAAAGAGTAAGAAATAGGTGATGACCCTTTGGGTCGTCACAACTATGACTCAAGACATCACTTTTATGACCCTCACACGTAGGATCAGAATGAAAAGATGGCAAAACACAAGGAAGAGAAGTGTGATCACAAGACACTACAAAGGAAAAAACATGTTCAAGGAAGAGTGTAATCACAAAACACTACAAAACGAAAAACATGTTCATGGAATTGTAAAATTAAAAATTTTAAAAAAAAAATTTTAAAAAATGTTTATGGGATTGTACATCCTTGAAAATTTGTATTGTTTTAGTGGCCAAGTTTAGTACCTTGTAATCTTTTGTGCCAAAAGGGTAACCTACAAAAACATGAGGCTAAGTTCTGGGCTGTGAGGATGCATTCTCCCCAATATTTGATAAGCAACTTGGACTGCTACAATAGGAATCTTGTAGTTTCCAATAAATATCTGTGTTTCCTCTCCACCACACCATTTTGTTGAGGTATGTATGGACAAGTTTTATGTACTATAATTCCTCTGGAATGAAAGAATGATGAGGTTTCACTATTGACAAGCTCCAGTCTATTATTAGACCCCATGGACTTAATGGAAGAATTAAACTGGTTTTCTATCATACACGAAAGTTTTTAGAACTTGAAGTGTATTACTCTTACAACTCAAAAGATATGTCCACGTTGACCTACTAATATCATCAACTATGGTAAGAAAAAATTTACAATTGTCATGGGTGACTATGTGGTATGGCCCTCAGCGGTCTATGTGTAACATATCAAAAATATTGGTAGATGATGTGGTTTTCTGTGGAAATGATAGTCTTGTTTGTCTGGCCATAGGGCAAATTGAACATGCGAATGGTTGTTTGGGTGCAAAATTTACAGGTATGGAGGATATTCCCCTCATTTTCACAAAAGGTACATGGCCCAATATATTATGCCACAAATAATAAACACAATTTTCATAAGATAAAGAATTAGAAAAAGATATATGAAGATGTACAAGAACCTTTCTTATTGCTTGAAATTGGAATACTTACAGATGATGATGAAAGGCAATCAGTAGGACAAGTTTTGGAGTGATCAATATTTATAGTGGGTGATGTATGTTATTTGTGTGGCTGTGCATTGTAAGAATTGCTAGCAGAAACAAAACATGAATTTGAAATGAGAGAAGTAGGGACGATAGCTGAACCAAGGAACTGGCACTTTGAGTAGAGGAAGTACTGACCATTCCTTGCTCTACCAATCTCCAGAGGCCTCTTCATTGAAGGGGCCTGTAAGAATCAGAAAATTGGACAATTGAATTAAGATATGATGTTAAAGAATGAACCGAGACCAAATTGAACTTAAAACTAGGGACAAAGTCAGCTTAGGACTAAGGACAACATCACCAATTTATGTAACTCTAACTTTGTATCCATTCGGTAAGGTAAGTAGTAAAGGATAAGGTAGAACTCTAATATTAGTTAATAGTGCTTTGTTATAGGAAATATGGTTAGAAGCTTCGGAATCTAAAATCCAATATCCAGCAGATGATTTGAAGCATTTACATGAAAGATTGCCGATAATTTCGTTATGAGTAGAGCAAGCCAATATACCTGGAAAGTTTGCTGCCCCACTAGTGACGTTATTTGAGACTTCAATTCATTTCTACCATGGAAGTTCTCCAATAGATACAACAGCTGATTATACTGCTCCTTTGTTAAGTTTTGAATCCCCATATTTTGATTTCCAGTATCAACTTCATTGGATCCTCTGGGAGTCATCCATCCAGGTCCTCCTTGAAAATTTGCAGCAGATGCCACATTTTTTCCTTCATTGATTTCCCTTTCAAGCTGGTATAATTTTGCTACATTCATATGATCATACCTATCCTTCAGTTCCTGCCACAATTCCTTTGCATCGACCACATACTGTAAGCTGTCTGCCAAGTCCTTTGAAAATGAGTTGAGAATCCATGAAATTACCATATCGTCGCATCTCTCCCACTGCTCAAATGTTAGATGTCCGGAATCTATCTTCTCACATTTTTTGGTGATGAAACCGACTTTATTCTTCACTAAGAGGTCTCTAAGAACGCCTCTTCTCCAGGACCTATAACCAGTTCCATCAAATACCACTGACACCAGGGTCGACTCGGCACTCTTCGAAGGATGCATGTACAGTAGATTGGTCAAATCCAATGTATCCTTATTCACATTTGGTGAATTAGTTGAATCTGAAGTATCGCCATCTACCGCCATGATATAATATGAATTAATCGACAAATCAAAGAGATTGTGGGTGAAAATTAGGGTTTCTCAATTTTGACTTGTAATTTCGAATCAAACAGAAATTAGTGATGAAGAAGATGAGCCTGAACGAGAGTTGAGCTAACACTAAGCCTTATCTCTGATACCTTATCAAAACTAAAAGATGAAGTACGAGTAGAAGCTGCCATTGATGCAGCAATTTGAGCTCACAAAGAGAGAGAGAGAGAGCAACAAAAACTTCTGGAGAGGTGATAAATTGGGAAAAGAAATCCAATTGTATTTCTATATTTTGTCTTATATATACACGTATGAAAATACTTCAATAACTACCATTAACTAATTACAAGATACCCTTACTAACTCATTAAACTAACTAACTAACATTAACTATACGTATAAATACAGTTGCGGCTGAGCTGCCATGTAGTATTCACCCTAATCAGTCATAATGAGATTCTTAGCCAAAGAAAAGTTTTGTGGCATGGATACTTAGCCCAACATGGTTGGTCGGCTGACCCACCTAACAAGTGACGAGATTTTCAATCTATTTGATTTCAATTATATATAATCTTTTCTAATTTAGAAATTACACTCAATCAACATGGTTTTTACTCATTCTTTCTCAATCACCTCTTTTCTAGTCATTTTTTATTAAATTTTTCTCGTGATTTTAGTCAATTACATCCATTTTTGTCACTTCCTTGAATTCTAGTATGTTCTCACCTTTGTCGATTCTCTTAAGTTTCTTATCCTGTTGAAATTCTGTGAATTATAAGATCGACATAATTCCTCTACCCTTTATTAGAGAAAATTGTTATGAGCTCAAATTAAACCATTGCAACGTAACCTCTAATCAATTTTGGGTGGTGGATACACTCTAACGCTTTATATATAATTCTTAGAAAATATCTACAAATAATTACATTTACCCGAATTCATTGGTGCATGTGTACTTTCTAGGCTCTATGCAGGTTGTCTGCTAAAGGCTCTCTTACCACAGGTCGCCATTCCATCATTTTTTGAAAGGGTAGATGCTTTTCTCCTCGATTCATCGAGATTTCAAGTTGACATCTCGAACATAATTTTGTTGTTGGTAATGGCCTTGGCGAATGACTTGCCACGCTTTCTGGGCTTAAACTTTCTCTGGACAATCAATCAAATTTCAAAGGAGCTAGCATATAGTGCATTAAAAAACTGAGAATCAAATAATCCATTATCTTTTAATGTGATTGATTGTTTCCTAAAATCAAACAAAATTAGAGCGTAGAGGTATTTTTCCATCCTTTTTCTCTTCATATGTATGACCAAATACTCCTTTAAGATTAGGGAATTGTGGATCTATTCTTCGAAGGGTAAGTGAATATTGCTCTTGGGGGATGAGATAATTGAAATTCCTTTATTTCTTATCAGAGATTTTTAATTCAAGATATAATAATAAATTTGTATTGGAGTGCTTTATTTTTCAGTAGGTCTACTCAATGCATATTTGAATGATGACTCGATAGACTTGTGATCAGCAGCGGAGTTGGGGTATGCAAGGGGTCATTACGATTTCCATTATTGAAAAATTATACTTCTATATAATGGTAAAATGATTTTTATGAATATATAATAGATGTAAAATTTTCTTGGATTCCTTACATGTTTATTTCGTTCTAGTTTGAATCCCTTAGGGTCTATTTGAAAGGTCATGTCTAATTATCTGGTGTGTAATTACTAGGATAGTAATTATATAGTATAGTAATTATAATGACATGTTTGTTTGCTAGAATGTTATTACAGTATAATGCTCACTACAACAACAATAACAACAACTCAGTATAATCCTACTTAGTGGGGTCTGGGGAGGGTTGTGTGTACGCAGCTTACCATCAGAGCAATCCCTCTTGTCATGTTTAATTTGGTTGAACAAGTGTAATTACATAGTTAAATAAATATTTTTTAGATTAAACTATCGACATATATTCATAATATATTAAATAAATTTCAAAGGATAAATATTATCTAAAAAATAGTAAGTATTGTCCATTAATAACTCATTAATGTATGATAAATACATGCATATATAAGAAATGCTAGATATTATTTAGAATCAGGTATTTAAACTATATTTTCATAAATATTAAATAATTAGTATAAATTAATAATTAATATCGGAAAAATTATTGGTATCTTGAATATTTTCAAATAAATCATATCTTAACATAAAATAATTTCAATTATAAATTTAAAAATTTACCAACTCATATGAGTTAAATGTGAAGTGTATGATTTGTTGTTATTTTTAAGTAATAAATAGATAAATATGAGTTTAAAAGGTATTTTTTTTATAAAACAAAGCTAGTAAACTACGAAATTGTGTTTAACCCAAAAAAAAAAAATGAGAAGTTGCAAAATTATATGGATGCACACTATAAGCAAACATGTCGGAAGTTTAAAAATAAGAATAAGAAAAATAAAATAAAATATCATACAAAAGAATAGTACTTAATATATTTGAAAAGCAAAATCGAAAAGATTAGAAAAGTTACGTTACCTCATAATGCCACAATGTAATTACCTCGAATTCTCATTTTCATATTGACAATTGAAGAGTGTAATTACTTTTTTTTATTTATACTTAATTTCATATTGATCAAATAATTAATTGATCATATAAATATATTAAATTGTATAATAATATTCAATTATATCAAAATTTAATTCCTCGGTGACTTTTCGTATAAGCTCTTGGTGAAAATTTCCTCTTCCGTGTGTAAAATTGGAGAATTAAATTTAAAAAATATATTACTACTAGACTAAAACTTTGAGGTTTCAGTGTGGGGTATAAGGCTATGATGGGGCCCACCACACGCACGACACTCGCTTAGGGAAGCGTTTTTATAGGAAACTCCACCGGGGCCAACCCCACTCAACACTGTAGACTCTCTCAAATATCCCTCCCCTTTGTCCACAAGCACAATGTGCTTCTGTATATTCTTTGGTTTTATCTACGCACCCAAAATTAAAAATATAATATTAAAGAAGTCACCAAAACTTGAAACAAAACAACAAAAACAGCCCATCTAAGGCTTCAACGTCATTTTTAACCTTATTTGGTGTTAATGGATTCTCTTTTGGCATGCCTGGATATGTATAAAATATACGGGTGCAGATGCATTTACTGTCTTCGTGTTAGATAACATAATAATAAAATAATTTAGATTATATCTATGTTAGATTTAAACACATTGTTATAAGTGTGTGGGCGAAAAAACTTCATGTCAAATGTTAACCAGGTCAACAGAGCTAAAGCTTGTGAAGGATGTCACTTGTCGCCCATATAACATGTTGCTCTTGATTTCAAAAGGTCGATATCATAACAAGATGGTAGGTCGTTGACGAGGTCAAGGTGACCTCATAAAAGACGAGGACGAAAACGAGGGCGAGCATCCAACCTCAGCGTGCAATAACGCCTAGTTTTCCTAGAGAATATTCCGATAAATATTATTTTCTGTTATACTATTGTGGGTTTTGTGATTCATGTACCCTTATAAATAAAAAGAGATGTAGTTATAGAGAGGAGATTGTTTGAAACACTTTTGTAAGGAATAATATTGACATTTTTTGAAGATTACCTCTTTATCATTTACATATAAAGTTTACCTTTATACCTTTTGGTCTATTTTTTTTTAGAAGAATCGGAATATTCAAAGACTTATCATTATCCATCATAGTCAGAAGAATTATTGAGAAATCTCACCCTTGCCGGGTTAACCTTGTTGCATTATTTATTTAAATGCCATTTAATGGCATTTATTACTTTCCTTCACGTTCTAAAATCGTTTATCTCTCTGTTATTGCTCCAAGATATTGCTATCTAACAGCGCATGTGCGGTGTTCTTCATGAATACGCTAGATCTATCATTTGGATATTAATATTATTTTTCTATAAATCTAATTATATAAAAATTTAGATCTAAATTTTAGGTCTTACAGTAAAATTATTGTAGATGAAATATTAATTCATGAAATATTGGTGATTTAAAATCTCAGATCCACATTTGTTTAGGTACCAAATTATTCTCCTAATAGCAAAATGAGAGTAAGATCCAAAGCTTGATGTCATTTTTGCATGAAAACAAGAAAAGCTCATATCACCTTTTTCTCTTTATTTGCTTGTAAGTAATGACAAGGTTCATTTATAGCATTTGATGACACCAAAACCATACAACAGACCGGGGCGGATGCAGTGTTGTGCCTGCGAGTTGCATTGAACCCATAATATCTGACGCGGCAAAAACAAAAAATAGATATGAATTTACAACTTTAAAAATATAATATGTTCAATGCTAAAAACCTTAAAAATTGAAACATAAAATTTAAATTCTGGATCCAACTCTGACAACATAAGATAAATTTTATTTAATTAATGTTTATTTTGACGTGCAAAATGTCTCTTCACCACCTCATGCTCCCACAGAGGAGAAGATCCTCCTAATGATGGACTTTGATATGCCCCTCTTCCTCCTCTTTCATCATCTCTTTGTATTTCCATTGACTATTAATGTGGTCCTATTCATGAATCTTAGAAATATCATCATGGCCTTTGAATATTTTTTTTTCCTTACGTTCTCCAGTGGATCTTGCTTTTTTGCTTGTCTCTGCCAAATCCATGAATATCAACGCTCTCTGTTGTACACCCATAATGGTTCAAACTAGCAATTCCTTTTGGTGCAAAAGATAAGAGACATAAAAAGTTACATTTGTATTATCCATTATATTAGTTAGCATAAGATGTGATGACTGTTATTAATTTAGTTTCTTTATACAAAAAAAAAAACAATAGAATATTAAAAGAGAACAAGTGGATATAGGCAAACATGTGATAAAAGATTTTGACTTTTAGTGAGAGTCTGCCTTCTCTCTAGAAATATCCCTACCTACAGTAAACTAAAACTATATTCAATTCTGGGAACACAAATGGATGATCATAATGAACTAGAAGACCTTCCACCAACCCCGCCCCCCCACACACACACTAACTTACCCCAAACCAACCAAAATACTATTTTCAAGGATAAACTTTTGTTCAATGAAAATAAAAGGAACCTCTCCATATCCCAGTCACCCCCACATTTAATGCCTATGGCAGTTGATACAAAAGAGGAGGAAGGAGAATCAGTTCAAGAAAACAAAAAGGATGAATTCTCAGTTCCAATAACTGGGGAAGAGAAACAACGTATTTACTACATAATCCAACTTTAGGGAAAAAAAATTTCTCATCAAATACTCAAAAGAAAACTGACAGATATCTGGAAACCAACAGAGAATTTTCCTCTGATTGACCTTGGTGAAGATTACTTCACAATTAAATTTAACAAAGAGGAAAATATGGTTAATACACTGCAAAATGATCCATGATTTATCTTTTGCCATTTCTTATCAGTTCAACATTGGAAGCCAAACTTTGTTCCATCTAAAGCAAAGCAATCCTATGCAGCAGTTTGGATACGGCTTCCACAGCTTCCAACTGAATTTTATGACAGAAAAATCTTGAAAAAAGTAGGCAACACGATTGGAAGACTACTTAAAGTTGATGCTTGCACATCCACTGTCCTGCGAGGCAGTTATGCAAGGCTCTGTGTGGAACTGCCATTGAATAAATTGGTCAAATTCAAAGTATGGATAGGATCACATACCCAAGAAATCTTGTACGAGTGCAACAAATTACTATGTCTAAATTGTAGATTCTTGGGACACTCAGTAACTCAATGCACCATATCCAAATAACAAACAACAACCCAGGTGTCATATGAAAAAGAAGGGAATCAACAAGAGTATGTCATGCAGGAGCAGACTCACAAAACCAATGAAGAATAGAAGACTGTCACGTTCACCAACGGCAGGAAAAAAAGCATGAAGAAGGAAATTCCAGTAAGCAAGGCAGGTATAAATGTAAATATATTTGACGCCAACACAGGAAAATTCCTCAGCTCTCAAACTCTTAACTATAAAGCAAGGCCTGAAAGCCCCTATCTTGACATGAACATGTAAGGCCCCGTGAAAACTTGTACTCAAAACCTAGTAGCTTGTAGTGCCAAGTTCCGAATATGTGTTAGGAATGTGTAAAAAGCTCACCGCGGTTCGGACCCTTTGTACTGATCTAGCATTTAAAAATTAAGAATTAAAGTTTTCCAGAAAAGGTGCTATTACGCGGTTCAGAATGCGGTCGCAAATCAAGTATGCGGACCGCATTTTTGCCGCAGATTGAGTTAGTGGTTTGGTTAAAATTGAGGATAAAAATACGGTCTATTATGCGATCGCATAACTGATATGCGGAACGCATTTCTATCGCAAAGTGAGTCAGTGTGTTAGTCAAATTTGAGGTCAAAAATGCGGTGCATTATGCGGACCGCAAATCGGGTATGCGGACCGCATTTCTGCCGCAAACCCAAACAGAAATGTTCAGAGTTTTGGAGCACTTTTGCGGTCCATTCTGCGGATCGCATTTCCACTTTTTGATCGCAAAGCGCGACCGCAAATCTGACTCGGGCTCCTATTTTTTAAAATTTTAAATCTGACCCCTTCTTCAAAAAAAATACCCCAACCCCTCATTTTAACATATTTTATGAACAAACTAAAGAGAGGGAAGAGAGAGTTCTTGAGAGAGAAAGTCCTACCTTCATCAATTTGATTCTTTAAAGTCACTCGGGCCGGAAAATTTCAAGCAATTATCTTCATCATTATTTTTGCAGGTAAAATTCCCAACCCTTTTTTATTGGTTTTCAGATTTAAACAAAAAGGGGATTCTCATGCATTGATTCTTGAAAATAAAAGTTAAAAATATACATGCATGTTCTTTAATACCTAAAATCTAGTAAAAAGAATTGGGTAGGAGTAAAGATTTGCAAAAAGAGCGGTTGATAACCTAAATAAATTCGAGTAGTAATTGTGAACTTCAATTCTAAGATATATGTGTTAATTTGTGAACTAGATTGACGGTACTAGGTTGTTGGTGAATTGAAAGTAGAAGTTTAGAAGGGAAATTCGACTCCAGATATGTATGGCTAACTTTAACCTTTGTAAAGTCACCTTGTTTGGTGTACGAGTGTTGGGTAAGTATTACCTATGTGGACTATTTGTGAATTATTGTGATTAATATGCCTTGAACGTTGTTGATTATGTTTCTCGATATAATGGTATAAGTAAATGACAACAAATCAAGTGTGTGTGTGTGTGTGTGAATGTATTTATGTGGTAAGAGCTGTGTAACAAATAATGGAATGAAATCGTAATTGATGCAATTGAAACAACTGTAGTGATATCTCATGTGACTTGTCATGGGCAATTATCATTGTGACTTAAATTGTATACGGGTTGTTGTATATGATGGAAATGGTATTGATGGTTATGAGAATTCTTTGTGTATTGTTGTTGTTGTTATGTGAAATGTGATTGTCCGGTGGGATCGGATTGCGCGCGGCAACACAAAGTAATAAAGTGTGGGTTGTGGTGATAAGGGTGATCGAAGTAATAAGGGTGGCTGAGGTAATAAGAGTAGAAAAGTTATCGAAATCACTATTAAAATGAAAATATATGAAAGTTGTGAAATCATTGATGTGATAAAATACTGTTGAAAGGAGGAAAGGAGAGATTGTGAAACTTGTCTGGCTTTGGTTGTTCCTTTCATGTGCATTAGATTGTTGATTCTATTATTGTTTGTAATGTGTGCATTGATTGATTTTACTTGGGGTAAAGTTTGTTCATACATACCAGTACAATTCAAGTGTACTGATGTCCCTTTTACCGGGGGCGCTACATTCATGTTATGATTGTAGGTGGTTCTATGGCAGGTACTCCAGTCCACCGACAGTAGCACTCCTTCACTTCCCGCCAGCGAATTGGTGAGCCCCTTTCTTCTCGGGGCCCTGCGTGGCTCATACCGCTTTTCTTCCCGGAGTCTTATTTTTGGTATTTATATAAGGTATAGCCGGATCCTTATTACCGACAAGTATTGTAAAACTCTTTTGTATCCTTAGAGGCTCCGTAAACAGGAAATGTGGGTTATGTACTTATGTATTTTGTATTTGGGCAATATAACTTGTAGACCACGAAAAGTAAGCATGTATGTTATTTATATCTCATAAGAATGTGTTTAATTATAAATGGTTATTTCACTTAAATAATGAGTAATGAAATCACGGGGTAACATGTGGAATAGAAAAGGCGCCCAGGTCCGCTTGACTGGGGCTACCCGGTTGAGCGCAGGTTATGTCCCTCGGTTTTGGGACGTGACAGAACATAACTGGGAAAATTCACAACACTAAAGATCAATAAAAGCACGAAACTAAGTTACAAATAAAAAACTACTTTTCAATCCTGATAGAAGAGGATATGGTTTTGGACAAAACCATAAACCAACCAACGGATAAAATAATTGATAAATTAAATATTAATAATGTTTTACAAAATAATACCAGTATTAATGGACAAGTGTCTACCCTTATGGAAGACTCCCCAACTTTATATCACTTAAACCTTCCGAGAAATGTCAGTAACCCCCCTCCTAATTATGCCAATAACATCAAAGACTATAAAAATACTAATAACAATATATTGCATGCCTCCAATTACAAATCCTACTTGTCCGCCTCTCAAACACTCATGGCACAAATGGCCAATGACATGGTTAACATATCCCCAGCCCAATCTACCAATTTTACTAATAAAAACCACACGATATCCCTCTCAAACAACATGCAAACAAAATCTCCTATCATTCCAAAAGATACTACAATCTCTTGTGATTCTAATAACTCTACAATTCTATCTATAAGTTATATACCCTATCTAAAAAAGTGCCAAGGATTCCTCTATCATAAAGGAGACGTCACAGTCTCATTCATATACTCTGACTCAATAGACTCCAAAACATGGCAAATCAAGCTCCACCCAACCCTCAAATGCAAAATATCCCAACGATCTTCATCCAACCACCACTACCAGCAAACCACCAACCACCAACCACTGTCTTGGGTAGAACTAGGGAGAAGGGGACATGCCATATCCTTCAACAAAATGTTAAATGGAAGGGAGACGGTGATAATTCTACAAAATTTTCACTATCTAGCTCAACTAATCTCAGAGAGCATTCGCATATCAATAAACAATTTCATGAATCACGTCTGGTTGAACAACATTCTACTCATAGTGGCTCCAAACTCAACTCCTAATATCACTCAAATGATGATGGAAAAACGGAACTTGCCATCCCATTTTTCCCAATTCAGAACACCTATCTAGTGATGGATCTACCCTTCTTCACACCAGAAATAGAAACAAGTATCAACCCAATCTTTACCCCTTGGGATGTACATGTAACCCTAGCTCCACAACCCCATGAAACTGCTGCCGCACCCCATCAAAATTCAACACGGCCTCAAACTCAAGCAAACTCATTAAATAAAGAGGAAATGATGGAGGAGGCAGTGGAACCACCCATCAACTTACTGCTAGAACTAGTGATAGATGATTCAAACGACGAAATAAATGTATTCATCTTCACGGATATGCAGGAATAAAGGCAAGTGCTCAATTGTCCAATGGCACTCTTCAAGTGCACAATGGACATAAGGCCCCCAGCAGATCCATCTATAGGGAAACATGCAATGATTCTAGTTCCCTTTCAAATGAAGAACCCAGTTCATGCACCAAAAGTGTTGGAGGATGGAGGCCTTCACAACTAGATAATCAACATGAATAGGCCAATCTCCTTCATCATCTGGAATGTGCGTGGTGGAAATAATGACACTTTCAGGCTAAACCTAAGGGAAATGGTCAACATGCATTGCCCATGCATGATCACTCTGTTGGAAACAAGGATGGATAACCTCATGTCTCTCATAAACCCCTTTGGATTCTCTTATATGATAGAGATTCCTATGGAAGGGCAATCTGGTGGCATAATTATTCTGTGGGATCACCATATGGTCAATGTCCATAGTTTTGTGCGTAGAACCCAAGAAATCAGTGCAACAATTGAGGTAATCCCTACTAAAAAAACTTGGTTATTCACCTCTATTTATGCTAGTACTAGTATTAATCTTAGAAATAGAATGTGGAATAATCTTATTAATATGAATGCTACTTTCACGGGCCTTGGCTAGTAGGAGGAGACTTTAACGATGTTCTAGATTCATCAGAAAAATTAGGGGGTAACCAAGTGAATAGAAATCATTCTAAATACCTATAGAACTGTATCACCAAATATAACCAGATTGATCTAGGATTTAAAAGTTATAAATATACGTGGTCTAACCAAAGAAAATCAAAGAAATGCTTAATAATGGAAAGGCTTGATAAAATTCTAGCTAATAGTGAGTGGATTAGTTGTTTTCCAAATGCTTCGGTCACTCACCTACCAAAAACCACTCTGACCACAACCCTTTGCTACTTGAAATAATCCCTAGACCTAATATCTCTCTTCCTAAACCTTTTAGGCGTGAAACATACTTGTGTAGACATCCAGACTTTATTAATCTAGTAAAAAATAGTTGAACTGAGTATAGCTACTTAACCTCGGCAAACTCTTTTCTTAATAATATTAAAGTTTGGAAAGATGAACCTTTTGGAGACTTATTTAACAAAAATAAATTTTAGCCATATTAATAGGAATTCAAAATTCCAGTCACTATTATAGAAGCTCCTTCCTACAACAATTAGAAAATTCCTTACAAATTGAGTACAATAACCTCCTAACAATAGAGAATGATTATTGGAAACTAAGGTCACGTATTTCTTTGTTACAAGAAGACGATGCTAATACTAGATTCCACCATATCATGGCCTCTAACAACAAAAGAAAAAATAAAATTACTTTCTTCAAAAATGATACAGGCAATTGGATCAATGATCCATCTGAAATTTTATCACACACAAAGAATCACTTTTAAAATTCCTTCAACATTTCACACACTTCCACCAATTGGATTAGTATCCTACATGACCCTACTAGCTATAAAAAAAAATTGACATGACAAGTCTTGACAACCCCTTAATGTCGTGTGAAGTCACTAAAGCAATCTTCTCATTTAAACCGTTCAAAGCACCGGAACATGATGGGATCCATTCTGTTTTTAATCAAAAATACTAGAAAAAAATTCCGTACCAGAAAGTATCAACAACACTTATATCTGCCTTATTCCTAAAATTCATAACGCCAATAATTTAAAAAAAATCCGTCCAATTGGTCTTTGTAATACTGTGTACAAATTGGTGACAAAAATAATTACAAACAGATTGAAACCCTTTTTAAATGATCTGATTAACCCATATTAATTCAGTTTTATCAAAAGCAGGAGGACCAGTGATAACACGATCATTATCCAAGAATTGATTAATCAATTCAAGAAAATTAAAGGAAAAGGGGGTAGCATGATTTTGAAAATTGACATAGAAAAAGCATTCGACCAAATCGAATGGTCTTTTATCTATAGAATGCTCAAATTCTTTCACTTTCCCCCATCAATCTCTAAATTAATAATAAATTATATTTGTAGTAGCAACATATCAATTGTAGTTAAAGGATCAACTACAAATTTTCATACATTTCTTCTTTACATTTTCATACTCTGTGTGAAAATATTTTCTCGTCTCATCTTCCACGAAGTTGATATTTGTCAATGGGACTCAATTCACCTAAATCCTCGAAGTCCTGAAATATCACATCTCTTCTTTACAGATGATCTCACCCTTACGGCCAAAGTAAATGATAAATCATGCAAAGAAATCAAAAAATGTCTTACCCTCTTTTGCAATCGATCTGGTCAAAGTATCAACATACACAAATCTAGGATAATTTTCTCCAAGAACTGTACTCTTAATATAGAAAAGGAAGTGACAACTTTTTTTAACATATAAATCAACAACTCCTTTGGCAAATACTTAGGATACCCCATCCTCCAAAACCACCCTAAACCAAAAGATTATCAATTCATAATTGAATACATGTAGAAAAAATTAACAACATAGAAAGCAAAATTTCTCAATATTGCTGGTAGAACAACATTAGCCTCCTCCTAATTAAATTCTATACCCAGTCATGACATGCAATATACATATCTCCCAAATAAAGTACTCAATCAAATAGATCGTATCCAACGTAACTTTATTTGGGGATCCATTGACAGCACAAAAAAATTCATTATGTAAGCTGGAACAACATTACAACATCAAAGGAGGAGGGGGGGACTAGGACTAAAAAAGGAAAGACAAAAAACCTCATTTCCCTGGCCAACCTAACATGGAGAATTCTCTCAAATCTAACCAATCTATGGCTCAAAATTATCATCACCAAATACGTCAGTAACACGCATAAAATACAAACCTCCTACATCTGGAAAAGCATATTGAAATATTGGTCCATCTTCTCATAGGGAATTAGGTGGCAACCAAGTAAGAACTCAAAATTGGATCTATGGAACTCTACACAGATTCCAAACATTCAATCACTCAGGAATTGCATTGAAGGTCCCTTAACCAAAAAAGATTCTACCCTAAGAATCAAGGACATAATTTCCAACAATAAGTGGGACATATCAAAAATATCTTTTAATATCCCAACTGATATTAAATCAAAAATTGATCAAATTCCTATACCTCTTAATGAAGGAAACATTGACACCCCAATCTGGAAACTCAACACTAATGGTTCATTCTGTAGCAAAAGTTGTCATAGTATTATCAAAAGCACCATAACCTCCCGTCAGGAATTCATGTGGACATGGAAGCTCAAGTGCCTTAATAAATTAAAATTCTTTTCTGCCAAAGTCTCCATAGTAGAATTCCTTGTCGTAAATATCTGAGCCATATTGGTATTAACATTGGTAACTAATGCCAGTGTGTTGACTAGAAGGGGGAATCTATTGTCCATATATTCACTAGATGTCCTATAATTCAACCGTTATGGACCAAATTAGGTTTGAAAAATTAGCTAACGCTACCACGGATCACTGGCTAATACATATCAAAGGTCTTACACCTAGCAGAAAACCTACCTACATAGAATGGGAAGACTTCTTACCTTTTATAATATGGGGCATATGGCTAAAAAGAAATGGTAACAATATTAATAACACTAATCACAACCCCTCACTTACAAATATAATTAATAAAACAACTGAGTTTCATTACTTGGCCAAAACAAACCCCAACCCAACGAAAAAAATGACTATCCAAATCTGTTGCCATGCACTATCGAAAGGTTGGATAAAATTAAATATTGATGGTGCATTCTAAATTCAAAACAGTGATATATGGGGTGTATTTATGGACAACACTAAAAAATGGATATTAGAGTTTAACAAATATTGCAGTGGGCTATTTTCACTTCATATAGAATTGCAGGCACTTCATGAAGGAATCCAGTTGGCTATCAGGTTTTGGCCTACTACCACTCGAAATAGAGACAGACTCAACGGAATTAATAAATGCAATAAATAATAGACATGAAATATTATTTAACCTAGTACAATCTGGCAGGTCATTAATGCGCTAGGAGAAGGGCCTTCTACTACAACATAATTTCAGACAAAAAAACTTAGTGGCGAATGTACTAGCCAAGGAAGCAAAAAATAAAGAAAACAAACAATATAATCCACGAAGCCTTAAACTTTTTGCTGATCCACCCGCTTTTGCAATGCATCACCAAGCTAAGGATCAAAGTCAGGAAGGCAGCTATATAAAATTAGTGCCTTTTTCAGTATGTAATATGCTTAGGACTTTTGGTAACCACAATATACCCACTAGTAGTAGTATTTTGTATGCGGGGATACCTACCCCTATGACTACCTCAACAAAAAATATGCCATGTAATATGTCCTATTTTATCTAGTATAATATAAATCCTATTATTACTCAAAAAAAGGATGTAGGAAAACATAAAAAGTACTCCCGTTTCACATCATTCACAAATCACTGGTTCACTTACTTTATTACATTCTCTTTTTAGTGGTAACACCGACAATTCAATAATTTTGAAGGCATAAAGCCAAGATATAATAAGATGCCTTAAATGTATTTAATAATTCTAAATATTTTTTGTTGAAGTTTATTTTTTTACCTTTTGAGATACAATTGCATCTTGACGATGTAACTATTTGACTCAAAAAAAATGAAACCTTTTTGGATAAATTAATAAAAAATGAAAGGGTAAATCGTAGTCAAACTTAATTGATACCAGATCAAAAAGTTAAATAATAATGATTATACGCAAGAAGAAAAGGATATCAAAGATCTTATTCAGATTATTTGCTGCTTTTTTCATCCGTGGATGAAGGGGAAGGCTTACAATTGTTCAAAATATTGGGAATACTATCCTTAGAATTTTTCTTTATACTCTCTCTTAGAGAGTGTTTTTCTTGACCCCTTCCCCCCGATGAGTTTCTCTAGGATTATATATATAGATGAGACCCTCTTACCCCTGCTGTGACTTGTCGTGTCTGGGTCAGTGGAGCTTTTTATCATGGCTAGGCATCATTGTCTTCAATATGTCGGTTGTCTCGGAAGGGGAATGGGGTTGACCTTTTTGACTCCTACTATACGTTCGCAAAAATGGGGTCGTAGTCAGCCTCGTTGAGGTGGACAGATTTTGACCAATACAGTTAGTTCCTCCGTCTGTCGAGGTCGTCCTTTGTCGGGCTCGATAGACGGAAAACATTGCAATACAGTCGAGAGAAATCTGACCCCTCATTCCGTCCCTTAACTGTGCTCTGCACCGTCTTAGTGGCGTAAGGGTATCTCCCCGATACTCGTGTACTGTTATGATGGTTTCGGAATTGAAATGTTGGTTGGCAAAAGAAACGTTACTTCATGTGCGTCACCATTATAACACACGTTCCTGAGGAGTTGAAACATTTTGCGTCCCATCGGGTTCAAATGGTGACTCTTGGGTTTCGTGCTTGAAGAATTTGTGTCTTTTATAAAAAGGGGAACTTTTCATTTGCTGCACATACTTTATCGTTCGTTTGAGGGAGTTCTCCAGACATAGCTTTTTCGATAACTTGGGTTCTTGCTTACTGCAATCCTCAATCTTCCCTTCGTATCACTTCTTTCATAGGATTCTGTGCTAAAAATGGCCGACGATTCTTCCCGTGATAGCCTTCCTACCGCCTATCCAATCACCGAAATTCCTGCTCAGACTAGCGGAGAAATGGATGCAGCAAAGGATGAAGAAATTCCCTCGGTAGACGAGATTTTGCCTTGTCCGAGGAAGGATGCGACTGACTTCAGCGTCAGCGGTGGAACGGAGCCAGAAGACATTGCTTTTTTTATGAGGGAGAGAGGAATTATGGAATAGAGGGAATGGTGGGGAATCCCTAGTTTCGTCGAGATACGACCGATGGAGAGCAACGACAGATTTCAATTCGATCGTCCCGAATTTTGTATGTTCTACGCCTACCCCTTTCTTGTGGGGTACACGCTCCCCCTCCCCATGCTGGTGGTGGACTTTTGTCGCTATTATGAGGTGTGCCCTGCCCAACTTTCTCCTTATTTATACAAGTTATTCCTCATGCTGCTCAAATATGCGGAGCTTGCCGGTCATGAGGTTACTCTGAACAATGTACTTAGCCTTTTTGCTCCTCAATTAATTCGTGGTACGATGATCCACGCGCGTCCTAGGGGATCAAAGCGTCTGGTGGTGAAGATAGATGATAGAACCAATCATTATTTCTATGAAAATTTCTTCTACATACGGATCGAGCATATCGTGGCAGACCCGACGGGCTTCCCTGAAAGATGGAATTTTGCCTGTAAGTTTGCGTCCTTGATTAATAGCCTGTTTGATAATTTTCTACGGATACTAACCTGTTTCACTATTTTGTAGCTGAGAAATTACCCTCGCCGCCTGTTGAGAGGATCCGCAAATGGGTGTAGGCCATTTTTCCTCACACAGTGGGGGTCCGTACCTGGTCGACTTTTCATGAGAGGTTTGGATGTAGGCCTTTTACAAGTAAGATGAGGTCCTTAATTACTATTTCATCTTCGTCAATCATTTTTTGTCTCACTTCTTATATGGTGCTCATTGTTTTTAGGGAGGTTACGGAGAGCCAGGGCTCCTCAACTAGCCTTTCGCTAGCCGGCTGCATTCGCTCGTCTCGTCGCAATGCCTGCTGCACATCCTTCGTCGAGAACTACTTTGGTTGAACCTGCAACCTTGGTTACTCCATCAAGGTCCGCCTCTCAGGCCGAGGTCCCGTCGAGTTCCATCCTCCTCACGAACGAGTCATCATCGATGGGGGAGGAAAAAGGGTCGTCGAAAAGACAGAGGATAGAATTTGAGATGGCACCTCCGATAGTGACTAACTTGGATGATTCTCCACCGACGGGCCCAGGGGAAGGCATTGCTGTGACATGTGAGTATTTGCAGGACAAGTTGAGATCAATGCAGTTGGAGATAGACCAGAACTCGGCCCGGGCCAAGCAATGAGTGCAGAGTGGAGAGGGAAGCTGACCGCGATAGAGAATAAGGTTGCTGGCCTAGAGCATATTGAGGGGGCCTGATCTAAAGCTTTGGCAAGAGCGATGGTCCTAGAGGATATCATCTACGTGCTCCAGTCTGAGTAGGAATTGAAAAGGACGACAGCCACTCTTATGGAGGCGAGGCTCGAGGAATAGATCAGCATGATCGATCAGGAGGCTTCGATTCTGGGAGATCGAGTTGTGGCCTTAGAGGTGGAGAATGAGCGACTAAGGGCTCAGATAGAATCGTCTTCTGCCGCCGTTCCCCGCCAAGCGCATGAACTCTGGGTTTATACCAAAGCTCAGCGGGACATATATAAGAGTCTCTTGGAAACAAGTGTCGTGTCTGAGGCCGCTATGAAGAAGCGCGAGCGAAAGCTCGAGAGGCTCACATCAATTGTAGGTACGACGCGATGACACCCGAAGCTAATGAGGGCATGGATGGAGATGATGAAGGACCTGGTGGAGATGATGATGACGATAACGGTAATGACGCCGAATGAAAAATGCTTGTACTTTATTTTTATTTTTGTTTCATTTGTTGGATGACGTTTGTTCGTTCCATTTTCTCTTTTCTTCTTTTTTTATTTGTTGGGCTGGGCCATATGTAAGCGGCAGTAGCCCATACTTATGACTTTGCATAAATTAAGAGTTTTTTTCTTCGTTGTGTGCCTTGTACTTCAATTTTTGTTCCAACTATTTGTAGCCTTCGCGCGAGACGGGGGCCTCGCCTGATTAGTCTCGATTTTTTCACTTTCATCTGATGGAGAGGGACCTTGACCTTAAAGGCGTTATTTTGAACTTATCGAAATAACAACCTGTCGTGGTTCAAGCAAGGCCGAACCTTTCTTCTTTTTTGATGGCAAGGTCCTTAGCGTTAAAGGCGTTATTTTGAGCTTATCGAAATAAAATCCCATCATGGTTCGAGCGAGGTCGAACCTTTCTTCTTTTTTGATAGTGAAGGCCTTTGACCTTAAAGTCGTTATCTTGAACTTATCGAAATAACAACCCATAGTGGTTCGAGTGAGGTCGAACCTTTCTTCTTTTTTTATGATGAAGGCCCTTGGCCTTAAAGGCGTTATTTCAAACTTATTGAAATAACAACCCATCATGGTTCGAGCGAGGTCGAACCTTTCTTCTTTTTTGATGGCGATGGCCCTTGGCCTTAAAGGCATTATTTCGAACTTATCGAAATAATAGCCCGTCATGGTTCGAGCGAGATCAAACCTTTTTTCTTTTTTGATAGCGAAGGCCCTTAGCCTTAAAAGCATTATTTCGAACTTATTGAAATAATAGCCCGTCGTGATTCGAATGAGGTCGAACCTTTCTTCTTTTTTGATAGCGAAGGCCCTTGGTGTGACAACCCGGCCCATCGTCACGTGAGTTACCGCCTCATTTCCCCCATATTATGTTACTCTATGTTTCAATATCAGTATTTGAATGGATTCAGATAGAATTGAAATGGTTTTAGATGGAAATGAGGCACTTAGCCTCTTAGAAGGAAGCTTGTTTTGGAAAAGTCAACCGAAAGTTGACTATATAGTTAGAGGGATCGGATGGGAATTCCGTTGGTTCAGTTAGCTTCGGGGGATGATTTGTGACTTAGGAGTGTGATCATAATTTAATTCGGAGGTCTAGTGTAGAATTAGGCTTGAATTGGCGAAGTTTGAATTTTGGCGGATTCCGGTTGATAGGTGAGATTTTGATCCGGGGGTCGGAATGGAATTCTGAGAGTTTCTGTAGCTCCGTTAAGTGATTTTGGATATGTGTGCAAAATTTCAGGTCACTCGGACATCGTTTGGTCGGGTTTTTGATCGAATGTGAGTTTCGGAAGAATTTGATAAACTTAGGCTTGAATCCGCGGTGAATTGAAGATTTTTGTGTTGTTTGACGTGTTTCGATGATTGGAGCAAGTTTGTATGATATTTTGGAATAGGTTGGTATTTGTGGTTGAGGTCCTGGGGGCCTCGGGGTGATTCTGGGGGATCAACGGAAGGATTTTTGGACTTGGTGTGTTGCAGATTTTCAGCAGCAGTTACAGACCAAAATTGGTCATCGCGTTCGCATGAGTAGGACCACGTTCGCGAAGGGTTGTGGTTCTAGGTCATCGCGTTCGCAATAGAGGCCTCACGTTTGCATAGGTGAAGTTCCTTGGTCATCGCATTCGCATGGAGTAGGCCGCGTCTGCGTAGAAGGGCCTGGGGGCCTTGTCTAGTTTGTTCAGTGCGTTCGCGATGAGGGAGTCGCGTTCGTATAAGGAGACCCTAGTGCATCGCGTTCGCGCCGGGTGTATCGCGTTCGCATAGTATCGGCAGTTAAAGGATCGCATTCGCGTTTGGAGTACCTCGTTCACGTAGGGTTAAAAAGGCCAGAGACTATCTTGTGCATCGCGAACGCGATGGGGGGTCTCGCGTTCGCATAGAAGGAAAACTGGGCGTCCAAAGTGGTTTTTATATTATTTCATCCGCAACCCATTTCATATTTCCTCCATTTTTGAACCACTTCAAGAGCTTTTTGGTCGAGATTGAAGAGAGTTTTGACGGGAATCGATTGGGGGTAAGTCTCGTGACCTAGAAACACTATTTTATCAAAGAATCTACCTTTAATTCTTGGAAAAGTGGGTGAAAAATTGAAAAACTAGGGCTTGGTTTTTGAAATGTATATTTGGAATTCGAAGGGGCATTTGAACTCCGATTTTGATGAATTTTATATGTACGGACTCGTGACGAGACGAGAAATCCGGTGATGTAAATTTCATAATTTTTCGAGGAGCGTGCCCGAGGCTCGGGTTTTTCCAACTTCGAGATTTTTGGGGTTTTTCGAGTTCTTTTGATTGGGTTATGTTTCTTTAGCCTGTTATAATGTATTCGTTGTGGTTTTGGCCAGATTCGATGCGCGAGGAGGTGGATTCGAGAGGAAAAGGCATAACGGACTAGTCTTGTGGCCGGTTTGAGTTGAGTAATAGATGTATATGATGACCTGAGGGTTTGAAACCCCGATATATCACACTGTGACGCTATATTGAGGCGAGACACGCACTCTACGGCGAGTGCGGGGTCGTTTGTGATTGGGGACTATGGCTTAGTCCAACCGAGTGTTATTCATACTGTGTTATTGGTTAGAAATTGGTTGGTAAACATCCTACTTGGATTGTTATGAGTATATTTGGGCTGTATGCCGATTATTTGGATCCCTTAGGGATTATTATCACTATTTCCATGATGTTAGCATGTTTTCATGATATCAGTCTTGAGTTTAACACTGTCTCAAAATGACTAGAAAATTTCTAAAGTTTTAAACACTAAATTTATAATATCTGATAATTGTAACTGAAAATGGTAAGTTTGACTGTGCCCGTGTGGCTTGCATGCATATAACTGGACTGATTGTGGATCGGGCTGTACGTCGCAGCAAATGTTACGATGATATTGCGCTTGGGCTGTAGGAGCCCCTCCGGAGTCTGAACCCCCACAGTGAGCGCGGGTACCCAAATGGATCGGGTTGCGCGCCGCAGCGGTCATGTGCATTGCATTGCATTCATGCATCATTATCTATCTGTTTACCTGTTATTACCTGATATTGTTCCACCGTTAAATGTGTAGAATTATTGGTTATAACTTTGCATTGTTATATTTCGGAATTTCTTACCGTCAGCCATTATATATGTCTATTACCACTGAGTTGGAAGTACTCACTTTACTCTCTGCACCATGTGTGCAGATTCAGGTGTTCCGAGAGCTTAGTCGAGCTGTTTGCTGCTTCCAGAGCTTTCAGGAGTTGTCAAGGTAGCTGCCTGACGTCCGCAGGACCTGGCTACTCCCCTATCCCTTTTATCTTTCCGCATTTTTAGAACATCAGTATTACTGAAGGTTTATTACTCTGTGTTATTAGAGGCTCTAGACTCGTGACCCCAGGTTTTTGGGAGTTTTATTGGTGTTATCATGGTTCTCAGTATTGTTTCTATCTATCAGTTGAATTATTAAGCCTTGTTATCTATTATAAATAGTTAATTAATTGGTGTTGAGCTTCATGCTCAGATTGAGGGTGTTAAATGGTCGGGCTTGCCTAGCAATTGTGTTGGGCGCCATCACGACCGGGATTGGGGTTGTGACACTTGGCCTTAAAGGCGTTATCTTGAACTTATCGAAATAACAGCCCGTCGTGGTTCGAGCGAGGTCGAAACTTTGTACTTTTTTGATGGCGAAGGCCCCTGGCCTTAAACGCGTTATCATGAAATTATCAAAATAATAGCCCGTCGTGGTTCGAGCGAGGTCGAACCTTTTTTCTTTTTTGATGGCGAAGGCCCTTAGCCTTAAAAGCATTATTTCGAACTTATTGAAATAACATCCCATCGTGGTTCGAACGAGGTCAAACCTTTCTTCTTTTTTGATGGCGAAGGCCCTTGGCCTTAAAGGCGTTATCTCGAACTTATCGAAATAACAACCCATCGTGGTTCAGGCGAGGTCGAACATTTCTTCCTTTTTGATGGAAAAGGCCCTTAGCCTTAAAAGCGTTATTTCGAACTTATTGAAATAACAGCTCGTCATGGTTCGAACAAGGTCGAACCTTTCTTTTTTTTTTTTATGGCGAAGGCTCTTAGCCTTAAAGGCGTTATTTCGACCTTATCAAAATAACAGACCGTTGTGGTTCGAGCGAGGTCGGACCTTTCTTCTTTTTTGATGGCGAAGGCTCATAGCCTTAAAGGCGTTATTTCAAACTTATCGAAATAACAGCCCATCGTGGTTCGAGCGAGGTCGAACCTTTCTTCTCATTTTTTCTGGAATCGGGTACTTTTTGCGATAGTCCTAGTTTGGTCAGTGTTATTCGCGTCAGATGGTTCGGCTATGTGGGCACGAGGTATCAGTGTTTTGCACATGCATATGTTGCATGCGTGTTATAATTTCCCGTCTGACTTCGGCCATTCGGCTTAGACATACCATCGGCCGAGAGGGTTTTGGCCGTGCCAAAATAGTCTTTGGTTCCTCGATCTAGATATCCCTGTGTATGTTAGCTTGTGTGGATTTTGTGTACATGTTTTGACGAAGTGCGGGAGGCAAGGATGGTGTTCCCTACTTCCGTCCAACGGTTTTGGGGAGAGGGGGGAAGCTGGATTGTAGCACTTTTCGCGTTATTCGGGATATTCGGAGCCGATAAGGTATGGGAGTTCCAGACCTCGTGAATACGTTTTGTTTCCCCTCACTCAACGCGTTGTTTCCATGTCTCGCATGAGTTGGGTTCTCTGCTTGTGTTGCTTTGCTTCGATCTGGGGAAAAACTAGGAGTTTTCACTAGAAAATCCCCACAGACGACGCCAAATTGTGTGACTCAAAAAATATGAAACCTTTTTGGACAAATCAATCAAAGAAGAAGGGGTAGAGGGGATATTATGCCATGTCATATTTATGGTAGAGGTTTGAGCCAACGTGACTTTTAAGTGACAATGTAAAAATTTAATTACTTTTAAATAATAAAAAATAATTGAATAACTTTAATAAAATTAAAACATAATTGAGTGATCATTAGTGAAATTAACCCTACCAAAAATATACGAACATTGCAAGCAGTTGTCCCAACAGAGAAAAAGGGTCAACAAAATTAATCATAAGCAATTGCTAAAGACACACACAATCATCCAAAGAATTGATGACTGGAGATTTTACAGTGTGGTCAAATATTCGTACCCTCTTACAAAAGGTAATATTTAATAAAATTATAAAATATATTTATTTTTATTTATTTGAAATAATATTTCATTTTAGCTTGTACTATCACTTTCTTATAAAATGTTATTGAAATGCATCAAATTTTTTTTATCTTTTAATATTTATATGTCAAGAGACATTAAACTCTTATATATTCTTCAAATTAAAAATATTTTTTTATCGGTAATTTGTAAAATTAAATAGAACATATCATTATTTAGTTTTCAGCTAATTTTTGTATTTGATTATTAAAATTTGGTTAAGCTTGAAATCGCACATCAATGAAAATTTATTTTAGACTAAAAAATTAACTATCATGTGTTATTAAGAAAAAATCTATAAACAATATTTAATAGATCATATGTTTGTCAATTTGTTCGATTCTTACTAAACATAAATTAATATATCAATTTTTTTTCTATAACTCCAATAAAGTAATATTGCAAGAAAAAATCGATTAAACTTACAAAACGAAACCATTTAAACTGATATAATTGGTTTTGTTTGATTATGTCAAAACTGTATTGGGAAAAATTAAGTTCATATATAGAATTGATTGAAAAGTGACATGTCACTACACGTAGACTGGTCAAAGGATGACAATTGGCAAAGAATAGATAAAGAGGCACGAGCTACAACATGCACGGGCAGGAATTCAAGAGATTCCATAAAGATAGATGCTCGGACCTCTTTATGATCGAAGGTCGAGCTAAGAGAATGAACCTGATAGCAAAAAAGGGAATAAATACATATTGTCAAGTAATCAATAGACATTAATCACAAAAAATATTAGGGAATCTGTAATAAATCAAAATATGATTCCCATTTATAATGTTACATTAAATTCCATTGATTGTCAATAATGGCTCTATTATGGCATAAACATAAACAAAACCTATTACCTAGAGATAACTATAAAAAGGGGAAAGCTGATCATTTGTAAGGACACAAAATACTATTGAAATATATTGATTTACTTGGCTTTCTATTCAGCTATTTTTTACATCGTATATTCCTATTTTTATTTGATTATCAGTAAACCGAGTTCTTCTTTAAATAAGCTTTGATCGAAATCCATATTTATCGGTAAACAAATTGGTTCCGTTGCCGGGAATCTGATAATCTATTCTTTTCTTTTTTTGTCACATCAACCATGTCAAATGTTAATGTAAACAACCAAAGAGACCATCAACTCCAGGAGAATCCACAAGATGATCGTACCTCGATCCCTTCCCCACCAAGCTCTCCTCGACAATCTCGGGAAGGAATTCCTGATGGATCTCAATCAAATGCAAATGCTCAATTGGAAAATAATAAGGCTATCAATGAAGCATTGCAAAAGTTAATTGCTCAACAGGTCAGCAAAGCTCTAGATGCTTTCGCTAACCAGTTGCCGGTTGCACCACCAACACCAACCCCAAATAACAACACTTTCGAGAACCCTCGTTCTGGATTTGTTAACTCAGGCAGTGGTGGAACCCCTAGCGAGTCTCGAGATGGAGAACCAGGTAACATAGTCAATTTTGATTTACAAAATTTAGTGTTAACTTTGCAGAAATAACTCAAGGAGAAAAGTGACTGCACAGAGCAAATACCTGAAGTACCGCCTGTAATCAAGGGAATAGATATGGACAAAAATTTACAACAACCTTGGAAGCCAAGTGCTGCTCCTCTCCCAATTCCTAAGAAATTCAAGATGCCATATATTCTAAAATACGATGGAACAACTGATACACGAGACCACGTGACTGCATTCATAAGTGGTATAAAGGGCAATGACTTGACCAAACAGGAAATTGAATCAGTATTAGTCAAAACAATTCGGTGAAACACTCACTAAGGGAGCACTAACATGGTATTCTCTCTTACCCGAAAATTCTATAAATTCTTTTGCTGAGCTTGCAGATTCATTTATCAAAGCATATTCGGGAGCTCAAAAAGTCGAAAAAAGAATGGAAGATATTTTTAAAATAAAGCAAGGAGATTCAGAGTTGCTCAGAGAATTTGTAGACAAATTCCAACACGAAAGAATGACGTTGCCACCCGTACCTGATAACTGGGAAGGTATAGCATTTACCAGCAATCTAAATGAGAAGAGTTCGGAGGCCACAAGACGACTCAATGAAAGCCTACTAGAATTTCCAGCAACAAGTTGGAATGACGTTTACAACCAATACAGCACGAAGCTGCAGATAGAGGAAGATACTATTACCCACCTTCAAAAGGAAGAGAGGGTAATTTCAAGGCGTGCTGAAACTGAAAAAAGATCTAAAAAAAATAGATACGAGCCTTACATAGGACCAGCGGGAAAAGACTCACGATTGAAACAGGATAACTCAAGGTACGATTGTAGGTCAAAAGATAGAGAATCAGGTTCATCCTTAAGGTTCAGAAAAGAGAGGTCCTACCGGGACACATGGGAGATATGCGGTGATGATAGAAGCTCTATGGCGATGATTGGCGGTTACAGTTTCAATGTAAAGACTTCAGAATTAGTAGCGGTATTAAGAAACATGGGTGATAAGGTGCAGTGGCCAAATAAAATGAGATCAAATCCAAATAGGCGTAACCCTGATCACTGGTGTGAGTTTCACAATAATCATGGTCATAAAATGGCAGATTGTAGATTGCTACAAGGTGAAGTAGACCAATTACTGAAGCAAGGGTATCTTACCAAACTATTTAGTGAAACAGGTAAGCAAGCGCACATGAATAACAGGCAGGAGCCCCCTAAACCTCTTTCTCCGAAAAGGACCGTTAACGTTATAAGCGGGGGGAAGAAATTAACGGTATGACATATACGACAGCCAAGAAAATTTCTAAAGTTACAGTTACACACGGGAAGTGGTTTTGACATGTTTTGGAGAAAGAAAGCATTACATTTGATGATGCAGACATGGATGGCATATCAACTCCACACAACGATGCACTGATAATATCTCTACTTGTACATGACACTAATGTAAAATGAGTTTTGATTGACCCAGGTGGCACAGTGAACATCATTTTGCTAAGAGTATTAAGCGAGATGCAAAATGAAGATAAGCTAGTACCCAAGTCCCATACTTTATGTGGCTTTTATAATTCGAGCGTCGTAACAAAAGGAGAAGTAATACTTATAACATTCGCTGAAGGAGTTATCAAAGATACAAAATTTCAGGTGGTAGAGATGGATATGGCTTACAATATGATTCTCGGGAGACCATGGATTCACGAAATGGACGTTGTGCCATCTACCTTACATCAAGTCATCAAATTTCCATCACAATGGGGAATCCATCAAATCCACGGTGATCAACAAACACCCAGGAGCATCAACTCTGTGGCAGATTCAAGTACAATAAACAAAGAAAAATAGCAATTACAGAACCCAGTGGAAGATGCTACACCACAAACCTCAATGGGAGATGGGCAAACAGATGTAGACTCATGACCTGACTTTATCCAAGAACCAGAAGAAAATGAAAATATCAAAATAACGATTGAAGAATTAGAGGCTGTAGAACTATTCGTACAAAAGCCTGAGAGGAAAGTCTACATTGGGGCCAACTTAAGTCGCGAAATGAAAGGTAAGTTAATTAAATTTTTGAAAACTAACGTGGATTGCTTTGCCTGGTCCCATCCTGATAGGACAGGGATACCCCCGGAGGTAATAACTCACAAGTTAAATAAAGATCTATCATATCCACCTATCAAACAAAAGAAGAGGAAGTGGGGGTCTTTCAAAAATCAGGTGATTCAAGATGTGGTCCAAAAACTTTTAAAAATAGGCTCTATTCACGAGGTAAAGTATCCTAATTGGTTATCTAATATTGTAGTGGTACCAAAAAAGAATGGCAAATGGCGAGTTAGTGTAGACTACACTGACCTTAGCAAAGCTTGTCCTACATATTCTTTTCCATTCCACATATAGATCAACTGATTAATGCTACTACAGGACATGAATTGTTAAGCTTTTTAGATGCATATTCAGGGTATAATTAGATCAAAATGGATCACCTAGATGAGAAAAAAACTTCAGTTATAACAGACAAGGGGACTTATTGTTACAAAGTAATGCCCTTCGGCCTCAAAAATGCTGGTGCCACGTATCAAAGGTTGGTGACCAAGATGTTTCAAGAACATCTAGGAAAAACTATGGAAGTCTACATAGATGATATGCTTGTCAAATCTCAACAATAGGGGGACCATATACCATATTTGTCTGATACATTTCAGATCTTACGAAAGTTCAATATGAAGTTAAATCCCGAGAAATGTGCATTTGGCGTCTCATCAGGTAAGTTTTTAGGTTTTCTAGTTTCTAACCATGGTATTGAAGTAAATCCAGCATAGATTAAAGCCATTGAAGAAACTCCTGACATGCTTACAAATAAGAAGGAAGTGCAGAGACTAACAGGAAGAATTACAACCTTGGGCAGATTTATTTCTAAGTCATCAGAAAAATGCTTTAAATTCTTTTTAGCTCTTAAAAATGAAGACCAGTTTGAATGGTCTGAGGAGTTTCAACTAGCACTCAAAAATTTGAAGGCATACCTGTCAAATCCACCGTTGCTCGCAAAACCAAAAGATGGGGAAAGGTTGCTTAATTATTAAGCCGTTTCAGAAGTAGCGTAAGTGCTATTTTGTTTAGCAAAGACCAATGTAAACAGTCTCCAATTTATTATGTTAGTAAATCACAACTAGATACAGAGACACGGTATCATCAACTAGAAAAGATTGCACTTGCATTAATCATGGCATCTAAAAATTAAGGCCTTATTTTCAATGCAACCCTATCTTTATAGTAACTGCTTATCCCTTACGTAATATATTTCACAAAATGGAACTATCGGGTAGGTTAGCCAAGTGGACCATAGAATTGAGTGAATATTACATCACATATCAACTTAGAACTGCAATAAAATCACAGGTGTTAGCAGACATTTTGGCCGATTTTAATCAAGGGATGCAACTAGAAGCAGAAAAAGAACTACAAGTGTTCCATAAATCTAATCTAGGAACCTGGAACTTATTTACTGATGGCTTATCGAATGTGAAAAGGGTAGGTCTAGGAATTGTTTTAGTACCACCTACTGGTGAAACCACACGGAAAGTTATAAAAATCCATCCTGTAACTAACAATGAGGCAGACTATGAAGCTGTGATTGCAGGTTTAGAACTGACACATGAACTTGGCATAGAACAAGTTGTAATCAAAGGTGATTCACAGCTCGTAGTCAACCAGATGTTGGGGACTTATACAGCCGGCAAGAATGCAGCAATACCTGGAAAAGGCGTGAGATCTGGCTAGGCAGTTCCAAAACTGGAAGGTTTTGTAGATCCTACGAGAAGAAAATGTTGAGGCAGATGCCTTAGCTAATCTTGCATCTGCAGCAGAAGTAACAAATGATGAAAACGCCTGTGTCATACATATGTTTCATTCAGTGTTCGATCAAGATAAAAATGAGGTAAATTTTAATAATTTAACTTGGGATTGGAGCAACGAGATTGCCACTTTTTTGCAGTACGGAACCGTCCCTGAAGATAAGAAAAGGGCTTACGCGCTTCGCAATAAAACTGCTTGGTACTGTTTAAAGCAGGGCAATATCTATCGAAAAATATTTGGTGGTCCTTTAGCAAGATGCCACGAACCTTCTCAAACATACTATGTGATGAGAGAAATACACGAGGGACATTGTAGAAATCATGCGGGAGGAAGATCTTTAGTGAAAATAATGATTAGGGCGGGCTATTATTGGCCCAAAATGGAAGAAGAAACGGAACATTTTGTGACTAAATGTGACAAGTGCCAGAGATACGGTAACAATATGCATAGACCTGCAAAATTGTTACATCCAATCATTACACCATGGCCCTTTATAAAGTGGAGAATGGTTATCATGGGTCCACTACCACAAGCAAAAAGCAAGGTAAAATTTTTGCTAGTACTTATTGATTACTTTACTAAGTGGGTGGAAGCATGTACTTTTAAACAGGTACGAGAAAAGGAGGTCAGAAATTTCATTTGGATAAATATCATATGTCGGTTCGGTGTACCAAAAGAGATCGTATGTGATAACGGCCCGCAATTTATAGGTGCACAGATCACAGATTTTTCAAAGTTGGCAAATCAAAAGGATTACCTCATCACTTTACCACCCGGTGGGTAATGGGCAAGCTGAATCGACGAACGAAGTCATTATCAACAATTTAAAGAAACAATTGGAGGAGTCCAAAGGAAATTGGCCAGAAGTGTTACCTGGTGTTTTATGGGCTTACCGCACAACAACAAAAATAACTACGGGAGAAATACCATTTTCATTAGTATATGGAGCTGAAGCCTTGATCCCAGTCGAGATAAGGGTGCCAAGCACGAGATACGCACAAGCAACTGATGAATCTAATGAAGAAGAAATGCGAATAAACTTAGATTTACTCGAAGAAAGAAGGGAAGATGTGTTAATAAGGATGACAACACAAAAACAGGTTATGGAACGATATTATAATAAAAAATCTCACCTAAGATACTTCAAGATTGGGGACTTCGTACTTAAAAAGGGTTTTCAATCTATGAGAGCAGCTAATGCGGGAAAGTTAGGTCCTACGTGGGAAGGGCCTTATAAGATTCACGGTATCGCATAAAAGGGAGCATGCGAGCTGGAAATAATGGATGGCAAGATTTTACCTTCACATTAGAATGTCGTTCATCTGAAGAGATACTACTTCTAAGAAGTATCCACGGGCAGGTACCCTCATCTTCGAATTTTATTTTTGAATTGTTAAAAATTTACTAACCATTTTAGATGATAGGAAAAAAGCTAACCCATACTAAATGATGAATCACGACCTGCAAGACACGTGAAAAACATAAATTCCCGGTCTAGGGTTATAATTTATTCTAATAGAAATTCAAACGGGTTAAGCATTCTTCATCTATAATCGCACCCCTGTGTCCTGTGCGTTTTTCTTCCTTTTCAGGAAAAGGACTGAATAAGAGGAGTAATCAAGTGCTCGAGATTTCATACATCAAAGTTCAAACACTTGGGGGACTATATAATATACGTAGGAAGAAGGCAAAGAAGACTGAAGAGCCAAAGCCTGAAAAAGCTACTCATTGAATGAATCAAATGCAAAGCAAAGTTACGAGCCAACAATATAAAGCTAAAATAAAAAACCTTATCATATGTAGGTTAAAGGCAATGATATAAACGGGTTTTAAATGAAAACCTTGTATTTTATTTCTTTTTTGAAAATCTATTGTAAGGAAAATAGTTATGAAAAAGTTATAGAAGTTATTTAAACATATGTAAAGATGTTATTTAAACTTGATAAAGTTCAAATGAAAACTTTATCAAAGTTATTTCAAGAAACATGTGTATTCCTATTTTTTTTATCGTATATTTATACCATTATGAAGTTGAAACGTCTTCTTCATTAAGTGTCGAAAATAAAAGGGCCATCTTTTATAAAAATCATGTGTGATTTAAACATCCACAAAGTTAATAATGCATTTTATTAAACAAAATGCAAAAAAGGGTAAAACATAAACCCACAAATTAATTAACAAGTCTTCAAGTATAAAGGCAAAGTCAAAAGCTCAAAATAGCTAATTTTAAACAGAAAAACTTATTAAATATTAAAAAGTTTAGACTAAGTATGAACTTAGTCATCAACTATTTGTCATTTATACAAAATGCCCCAAAACGATTTGGGGACTTATCATTTCTAAAAAACCAAAACCCCAAATAGGACCAGGGGTTACAACCACATTCCACAAAGAAAAAAAACATAAGTAACATATCATCAACTTTTCACTAAGGGGCTGAAAAAGGATCTGAAACAGGGTCATGAGCAGCAGAAGGTTTGGGATGGCTAGAAGGAGTTGGAGCATCCACCGTACCCATTTCATCTTCAATATGCTCGGGAATATCAGCCATGGGAGAAAGAAAATCTTGGACTTGCGGAGTTTTTTCAATAGTCTCTTTTATTTTGGCTAACTCAACATCCAAACTAAAGCCCTCTTGGCTAACTTCCATCAGGATATCATGGAGGGTGTTTAGAATTGCCCAACTCACTTCAATTGCAGTCTTATCCTCAAGAATCTCGTAATATTTCTCCCATTGATCAATCTCGTCTTTAAGCTTTTCATTTTCAGTCATGACAGAATCATAAGAAGCTTGCAAAGGGGCGAGTGAACTCTCTAAAAGGCTGACCTTGTTAGAAGACTCACGAAGATTTTCCTGTGGTCTGAGAAAGGGTTTGTTTTCACCAGCATAGGCTTCTTTCTTACTTAACAAAGCCTTCAGTTCTCTGATTTCTTCACTGGCTTTGGAAAGCTGCTCAGAGAAAGATGTTTCAAGGAGATCCTTGTCCTTATCAGCTTGACTTGAGGATGCCTTCTCGACTGCTAACTCTGAGGTTAAAACCTTTAGTTGCTGCTCCAAGGTACACTTACTCTCTTATAACACTTCCATGTCAATTTGAAGACCTTCAAACTGCTCTCTCCAGTTGTCCGTTTCCACTTGATAGTCATGCATTAATTATTCTGTGTGGGAAACCCTCTTCATCATCTCCGTGCCAACTAGATTGATTTAAAAAAAAAAGGAAGAGGTAAGGACCTTAAATAAAAAAAAGGGAAAAGAGGTAATTTTGAAAAAGAATACCTTTAAAGAAGATTGCACTATGTCATTCATCCAATTCAGAGAGTTATGACTCTTAAGCTTGGCTTTCTCAACTGGAGCAATTAGAGGCTTCAACCACACATCATCCCGACTTGATTTCCTCAAAAGGTTACCATCGATAGGAACCTCGATGATAACTTGCCTCATAGCTTCACCTCTACTTGAGGAACCAACCTCAGTGTCATGGATGGTTGTAGGAGGAACTGTAGAAGGAGTCAAAATAGCCTGGGGAGGAGCAGCAACGACAACAGTCACGTCTGGCAAAGAAGGTGTCATAGGAGCAGACATGGAAAAAGAGGCAAGGGGCACTTCATCAAAAATTGGACCCAAATTTTCATTATCAAACCCATGGGCAAAAAGCTGAGCAATAGAATCACGAGCAGCCGCATGTGTATCATTATCAGAAATCACCAAGGCGGCTTCAACAGGCTCGGTGGGAGGAACAGAATGAGGGGGAGATGCTTCATCATTTGAAATAATACGTCTTCTAGCTCGTGGCATTCTTATAAAAGAGCCCACATCTTGTTCTTCCTCTTCTTCGGAATCTTGCTCAGTGGAAGCTTTCCTTTTCGATGAAGAACCCGAGATTATCTTTTGGGCTCTTTCCAAAGAAATTTTGGAAGCTACGACGACCTCAACACTTATGCCTCGAATGGGAAATCCTGACAAAAAGAAGGATCAAAATAATTTCTGAAGAAAGAAGTAAATAGAAATACAAAGAAAAAGGCACCTACCGTGAGTTTTCACCTTCCAACCAAGCTGATGAGAAAGGTTTTTCCAAGATCTACCTTCCAACGGAGCAATCTTAATAATTTTCCTACCCAACCACAGAAATTGGGAATCTCATCAACAGTTCCCATGGTTGCTAAAAAAAATAGAAGGGAGAAAGTTAAAATGGCAACCATCAAAATTGAGAAAAGGTATGAAAAAGTTATAAAAAAAAAGTCACGTGCAAAATTTCATTTCTCAAGGAAACGTTTCCTTCACTCACTAAACCAACAGTGGGGGCAACAACAAACCTGGCGTACCAGCCATAGTCCTTATCGCCCTTTGGGCTAACCAGAACTCTTTTGCTTCTCGCTACTAAAGTAAAAATTTCTTGACGGAAGAGTTTGGGAGAATAAAGATGAATTAAATGAAAGAAAGTAAAAGGCATACCAACCATGTTGGCCAAATGCCTCAAACAAGTAACTACCCTCCATACGATAGGGCAAATCTGTCCTAAGCATACATAAAAAAGTGACAAAATTCGAGGATAACAGGTTCAATAGGAGGCTTGAAATTCAACGTGAAAGGATATGTGTATACAAAACAAAACCCAGTCAAATAAGAAGTGATTCTTTGATTTGCATTGGGGATTATAATGGAAAAATCATGACTCCAATGACAATCTCTACGAACCACAAAAATCAAACCTTCAGTGATCTGAGTCGGATAAATGTCAGCACGCTCTAATGAAGATACAGGAGAAACCCTGTTTCTAATAGACTCTTTATCATTGTAGAAAGATAGTTCAACAGGAACAATCTCATTTACCAAAGGTTCACGGAGAGGTTTAGTGGGTTCTTTACCTCTAGATAAAGACCTTTGAGAAAGAGAACCTCTGGTTCTAGAAGGGGGTATACAACTTGTTGAAGGAAGAGAAGTACCTCGCGATGATGAGCACCCTAAACTACGAAGCCTGCCTCCTCTCCTACTCCTAACAGGAGAAAGAGAAAGGTTGTCAGCGATGGGAACTCTTCTACGATTAGGGTTTGAAGAAGACATAGTAGTACGAGGAAGAAGAAAACAAGAATTGAATGTTCTAAACCTTTTGTGAGAAAGACAAAGGCAAAAAAGTATATTTATACTCAGAAGCAACCGTCGAAGGAAAATGTGCAATGATGAAAACGTCATAATGAGAACTGTCATTTCATAATTGGTGAAACCGTAAAAAAGTCTTAAAAAGCATTGAAAAGTTGCAAAACCAATGAGGAGATGCCATGTGTTGTGAACATTAAATGGAAGTGACAAATGAAGCATCAGTTCCAAAGAAGAATTAATGGCGGCAAATATTTCTGCTTTAATAAAATCCACTTTCCAAATATTAATTAATAAATGGCAAGTGGGGGAGACTATCTGTATTGGAAAAAATTAAGTTAATATATAGAATTTATTGAAAAGTAACATGTCACGACACGTAGCCTGGTCAAAGGATGACAATTTGCAAAGAATAATAAAGAGGCACGAGCTACAATAGGCACGGGCAGAAATTCAAGAGATTCAAGAAAGATAGATGCTCGGATCTCTTTATGATCGAAGGTCGAGCTAAGAGAATGAACCTGATAGCAAAAAAGAGGATAGATACGTATTGTCAAGTAATCAATAGGCATTAATCACGGAAAACATTAGGGAATCTGTACTAAATCAAAATATGATTATCATTTATAATGTTACGTTAAATGCCATTGATTATCAATAATGGCTCTATTATGACAAGAACAAAACGTATTACCTAGAGATAGCTATAAAAAGGGGGAAACCGATCATTTGTAAAGACACGAAATATTATTGGAATATACTGATTTACTTGACTTTCTATTTAGCTATTTTTTACATCGTTTATTCCTATTTTTATTTGACTATCAGTAACCCGAATTCTTCTTTAGATAAGCTTTAATCGAAATCCATATTTTTGGTTAAACAAAAACCATGGACCAACCCGATTCATATACACCCCTAAGTTTATCTTATCTTTTTCTCTCTCACTTAGTTTTTGATATATGTATTGTGATCCGAGTAATCCAATTCGTATCGCATAAGACCCATAAAAGGAAAAAACATTTATTATCATGACATTTTTATTCCCAGAATCGAATCCAAGACCTATAATTAATATTAAAGAGTTTTTATCATGCCATCCCAATCCTATGTGATTTACCTTCTCACTTGTTGCCTATATATAATAGGACCCATTGTAATTCCCAAGTCTTTATGCCATCATGTGCTTAAGATTTATGTATATACACTAGCTTACTTGATTCATTCTCTCTCCCTCTTTCCACCCACACACCACTTTTCTCCCTCTAAAAAAGTCCATAGCAACCATCATGTATTCAACAGACCAACTAAGGTCTAAGTTTCAGCTATGCTGATTCTGGACCCATACTTCCTTTCCCACTAGCCATCATCATCCCAATCAACTCACTTATTAGATCCATTGTGGATCGTACTCTAATTAATTGCTATTCAAAGTTATAACAATAGTTAGCTATATTGAAAGTGCGAATAAGTTTCATATTAATAGTTAAAAGAAGAAAAAACAAATTATAATATGTAAGAATACTTTTAAATTATGCAAGTCTTTTTGAAGACAAATGTGCAACTTTTACCCGAAATGAATAATATTATATCCTTGCTGTGAGCACGTGATTTTTGCCTCACACGAATTACTCCAAAAGAATTCAAATAAAATAAATTTTTTTTCCTTGTGTGCAATTTGGAGAATTTTCGTGGCATAGTTTGTTAATTGTTGGCACTCGTCTGTGCATGTTTGTTTTGTTTTAATTAATGAAAATACAAAAAAAAAAAGTATTGCATGTGCACTTAGGATTTGATTTGACATTTTTGAATTACTTAATAATTAGGTGTTTAAAAAAAAGGATAAAAATTCAAAAATAATAATAATGTATTTTGCATTTTTTTTTATGTTTAATGTCAAATTGTGTGATTTTTTTTTTAATTTGGTATTTAATTATGTGTGATGATTATTATATGGTCTTAAGATTAGAGTGTGTTTAATTAACTATCAGGTCAAATTAAATTACATGAAAAGTAAGTCTAGAAAAGGATAAATTAACATAAACATCACTCCCTCCGGTCCAAAATAAGTGATTTTTTGGGTATTTTCACACAAATTAAGAAATTCACCTTTTAGCATTAATTAGTAATGGAATTGACCATATTAACCTTTATTATCTCACATAAACACTCCTAACACATATTCCAACACTATCTACTCCAAGGACAATGTAGGAAAAAAATAATTAATTCATTCTTGAAATCTAAAAAAATAACTTATTTTGGACCACAAAAAAAAAGCCAAAAAATTACTTATTTTGGACCGGAGGGAGTATGAGATTACTTTGTTATGTGAATATGGATGTAAGAGTCATTCACATACTCTTATGTTTAAAAAAAAATGATGCTTTTTTAAATTTGAAATAGTTTAATTTTAACTTTTTTATTTGATCATTAATATACTTTTATAACCACAACAATATCATAAAATATTAATGACTATAAATTTTAAATGTTTTTTAAACACTATTTACAATCAAATATTTATACATAAAATAAAGCAGAAGTATAATAAGAAAGTAAGGGCAAGTATAAAAGAATCATCACGTCTCTACACAAGAGTAATTGTATTTTGTATCATAAAGTGTTATTTGGAACAACTCTTTTTGTATGGAGTAGTATATTATAATGAGTAAATGGTTGAGTTTAATTCAGTTTGTAGGCTTATTTTAGTCGAAGCAAAAGCTAATAATCCCCATAATATAAATTCAAAAAGTAGATAAGTCCATATAAGGTTGTGGAGCCAGAAAAGACAACAAATAAGGTGGACCCCACTGAAAAAGATTGAACCGACCGTTACAGCTTACCGAAGCTTGACCGCTTGAGGTACACAAGAGATTTTTGGACATTACATACGAGTCCTACATCATTACATACGAGAGCCGAGAGGGAATAAAGATAAAGTAGAAAGTACAATAATATGTTTTATATTTCGGTAAAGTTTTCACTAGATTAATCTTTTAAATTATGCTCATTAACATAGTAAATGAATAATAATCTTTTTTTTTGGGGGTCAAAACCATAGAACTCTTAAGATATACCCAACAATCTGTCTCATGTACACAGAAGTTTGATAAGAATCTTGAGAGCAGTTTCTGCACATACTGAAATTAGGAGCAGTTTTAAGTGCTGAGGGCTACAAGTCGATCGAATTATTCTTCTTTTGTGTTTTCGTTGCTTTCATTATATCAATGGGGACTTATTTGGACTATCAAACTGCAACATAAATGACTTGGCTGAGTCAAGAGGATAATGAGTTTATACTTATTTAAATGAATGTAGGCTAGTAAACATGGATAAATCCTTGCAATCGAGAAAGTCACCTATTCTCTTTAACTCTTTTTAATAGTAGTGGTGTGATGTTCAAATTATGTTTGTATGTGTCCCAATCTTCTATTTTACAGTAGTACAAGTATTGATTAATATCGTCTTGTTAAATGTAAACAAATGAGGAAGAACTCACCTATCCTTTATGTTGGGAGTTGAAATTTGTTCTCCCATAATCTTTGTCCACTTTATTAATCAGTAGACCGCAAAATGTTGAATGCGAGGGTCACTTATATTTTACTTGTGACAAAATTCGTGGTGGGATGTCACCGTCCGGATTTTCCATCCTCGAGAGTCGTAATGATGCCTACTAGTGAAAGCTAAACAATTCCATCAACTGATTTATTTGTCTGGTTTCCATTTTTTAAATTTGTTGACAGTTATAAGCCAACAGTTAATCAACAAAATTTAACAAGCGGAATATTCAATTTCAAGTTTTAATAATCCTGCTAATACCATTCCATAACAAATCTACCCAAGATTGGTGTCAAAACTTCACAGACTCTTTAAGAGTACTATGATCACGCCCAACTATGCCTTATAAAAGGACAACGCGGTCGCTGCAAATATAATCCGGTTTACAAGTCCGGAGTCGAATCCTACAGAGAACTAAGGTTTAGCTACAGCTGTTCACTATCACCAAGAAGACAAGCTTGAACAATTCTTAACTTATAGATATTAAGATTCTTGTGTTTAAATAATTAACTAACAAATTAAACTACTAAATTAGCAACTAAATATACTAAGGGTTAGAGACAAGATTAAGGAGGTCTAGAGTTATGATTTCCCCAATTGTCGGAATCCTTCCCGCTATGTCTTCTATAATTT
>MU682884.1:16347-34522 GCA_026770625.1 Nicotiana glauca | reverse complement strand
GTTTTCACATTTACTCATGCTTTGTACATTATCGTATAAGTCTTTCTTTGTCTCATTTGTGTTGGATGTATTCATCCCTTCTCTCGTTTTTCTGGTACAAAGTTTTGGCTTTGCTTTAGGGACAACTACTTCTTTCTTCTCTGCATTCCACAAATTCATTTGGTAAATTAAATAAAACAGTTCTATACACACATTTGTGCACATGTTTATACTGCTAGCTAGTATTTGATGAATCTATGTTTTTTTTCTCCTGATTCATGGATATATCTTGGGTTTCCAACAGAAACATCTAAGCGGGTTTTTGGAGAAAATTTTCTCTTTGTCTCAAACTGGCTGTTGTTTTCTTCACTCCTTTTCTGGTTTTTCTTTTGCTTTCATGAAAATTACACTAGTTTTTCTTGCCCCATCTTACAACTGATGTTCATGCAGAAGGAGAGAAAAAATGTTAGAAAAATTGTCTAACATTGTTTTGTATTTTGTGTGTATGCATTTATATTAAGGTGGTTTTATTTCTTTTTCATTTTGTTTTTAATCTTTTGCAGTTTATCATCATTTCACTATTTTCACTTGATGGTCTGCAGTGACAAGACCTGTGACAATTTAATTGCAAAATCCATTTATTGATCCAAAAGCTGTAAACTTTTTAAATGTCTAGCTGCTGTTGTGTATGTTTTTGGTTTTATTTGTTGAAAGAAAATTTAAAATGTTTGTATTTATACCTGCTAAGGAATGGAGGTGTCTGTAGTAAGCAGAATCAAGAAATTGCCATTCTTTGTTGATGTCTATTCTTTTTGCTTTTGAGTGTGAAAGTTCAAAGGCATTTTCATCACTTTTCTATATATGAATATACTTGCTGCCAAATATCATCATGTTGCTGACATGTGTACCCTTTCTGTTTTTGGTTCTTTCAGTACAATAATCTTGAATTCTTGAGTGTGAAGAACTCTATTGGACTGTGCCTTCTAGTGAAGGGCAATTACTTTTGAACAGTTTTCTTGTGCTTATCACATTACCTGTGAAAACATGCCTATAAGGCAGATGAAAGAAGGTTCAGAACAACACATTGTGACCAAACCCCAGGTGCAAAACACCACGAACCCACTTCATAAAAACCCCAAGACTGCTCAAAATGGGAAAGGGCCACCAATCACAGAACCCCAAAACAACAAAATCCATAACACAACATCATCACCCCCATCAAGAAACAGAGGAAGAAGAAGGGGAAGAGGAGGGAGAAAGTCAGATCAAGGTGAGGCCTTTATGAGGCCAAGTTCAAGGCCTTGCACAGCATCAAGCAAGCCAGTTATAGTAGCAGCAGAAAATGTGTTAAATGTGTCAGTCAGCAGCAGCTCATGTCAATTAGTGGCTACTGGTTCAGGATTTCCTTCTTCAAGCAAGTCTTTGTGTTTTGCCCCAAGACCAGGTTATGGCCAACTGGGGACAAAATGCATTGTAAAAGCAAACCATTTTTTGGCTGAATTACCCGACAAGGACTTAAACCAGTATGATGTAAGCTGCTATTTTATTTTTGATGGTTTTGAAAATGGTTTCTTTGAGCATCTTTCAGCACTATAGTAAATCTTGTGTATTGCTTTGGGGCCCTTAATCTGACATCCCTTTGAAGTTTATGTTTATGGAGTTCTCTCTCTTTTTTTTACCCCTTCTTACATATGCTTTTACTTTGCTTCTACCCTTAGTTGAGTAGTAGGATGTATCTCTTTTGTTTTTTAGTAGCATTAATGACACACTGAATTTTGGTCAGACTGTTTGTGATAATTCTCTTTGTATTATTTTTGTATGTATATGCCCCCTTTAAACTACCTTTTTTGCAGGTTACTGTAACCCCTGAAGTGTCATCAAGAAGTGTAAACAGAGCAATCTTAGCAGAACTGGTGAAACTGTACAAAGAATCAGACCTAGGGATGAGATTGCCAGCTTATGATGGCAGGAAATCTCTCTACACTGCTGGTGAACTTCCTTTTAAGTGGAAGGAGTTCACCATTAAGCTTATTGATGAAGATGATGTGATCAACGGTCCAAAGTAAGATTCTTTACTGCTTTGTCCTCATTCATTTTACATTTTAGAGGGTTCATTAAAAATTAACCACTATCTAGCTCTAAATGTATAAAATGCTTTGTTAAAATATTTATAGCACAAAATAAATAAGACATCATAATCCCATTTACTTTTTTAAACTAGCAGATCCTACCAAATTAATTAACAACATGTTTTGTTTTCTTTTCTCACTCATCAATCAACTATGTCTCAATTTATGGATTATCTGAATTGGTTCAGCTCTATTTAGGCCTCGATTTCATTCCAATACTAAATAACTTTTTATTTTTCTTTTGCGAATTGTAAAATTTTCAGGAGAGAAAGAGAATATAAAGTGGTGATTAAGTTTGTCGCAAGAGCGAATTTACATCATTTGAGCCAATTTCTAGCTGGTAAGCGTGCCGATGGTCCACAAGAAGCTCTTCAAATTCTGGACATTGTTCTGAGAGAGCTTTCAATCAAGAGGTAGACACTCTAATTTGAGGCATTGTAATGGAGCTTTGAGCAAAAGCTCTTCAGTTTTTGGACATTCGTGTATGATTTTTGTTGAGTTGACTTTATGTCTAATAACACACATCTCTTAATAGGTATTGTCCTGTTGGAAGATCTTTCTTTTCCCCTGATATCCGGAAACCTCAGCCTCTTGGCGATGGTTTAGAAGCATGGTGTGGATTCTACCAGAGCATCAGACCTACCCAAATGGGCTTGTCCCTTAATATTGGTAATTTATAGTTAACAAATATTCAGATTAAATATGATCAAATCTATTTTCTGGCAAGTAAAGAATTATGATACGTTAAGATTATTGTTAATGTAGTTAGTTATTCCTAACTGTGTTTGATGTTCGGACCCCAAACAACAGATATGGCTTCAGCTGCATTTATTGAAGCACTACCAGTGATAGAGTTTGTAGCCCAGCTTCTTGGAAAAGATGTGTCGTCAAGACCCTTATCTGACTCTGATCGTGTAAAGGTAGCGACACCTACAATATGGAGTTGAATGATTCCCTTGTCATGTTAATGCTATTAAGTTTTCTGCATTGCTTTTACATGAAATGTTTGGTCACTTTTAATTACCTGTTAATTTTGCCTGCAAATGCCATCAAGATTAAGAAGGCTCTTAGAGGAGTGAAAGTAGAAGTGACACATAGGGGCAATGTCCGGAGAAAGTATCGAGTTTCAGGACTAACATCCCAGCCCACAAGAGAACTAGTGTAAGCTTTTGCCTATGTATTTGTCATTCTGACATTATCATATATTCATTCCAAGAGTGATAAAACTTGGGTTGACCTAATGCTCATTGTTGCTTTGTTCAGTTTTCCCGTTGATGATAATTCAACGATGAAGTCAGTAGTGGAATACTTCCAAGAAATGTATGGCTTTACTATCAAGTATACTCATCTTCCATGCCTTCAAGTAGGGAACCAAAAGAAAGCCAACTATTTACCTATGGAGGTGAGAATACTACTTGATGTTTTGTATAGCTTCATGTCTCTTTTCAGAAGTGTGAGCTATTCTTTGTTGCCGTGTTTCTAGGCATGTAAAATTGTTGAGGGACAACGATACACTAAAAGGTTGAGTGAGAAGCAAATTACTGCTCTGTTGAAGGTCACGTGCCAAAGACCAAGAGATCGTGAAAACTCAATTTTGCAGGTATGTTGTAATATTTTTATCTTTCATGCTTCCTTACTGTTGTGCTGGATATTTTTACTGTGTGCAACACACTTACATGGACTTGAATGATTCCCTTGTCATGTTGTACTTGAAACATAGACTGTTCAACACAATGATTATAATGAAGACCCATATGCAAAAGAGTTTGGGATCAAAATCAGTGAAAAGCAAGCATCGGTGGAAGCTCGCGTGCTGCCTGCTCCATGGGTAAATCACTCTACATGAGCTTTCACTCTTCTTTCTTAATAAACCTGAATTCTTTTTCCTTTGACATCTATTTCTCTCATTTCTCCAACAGCTAAAATATCATGAGACTGGAAAGGAGAAAGATTGCCTGCCTCAAGTTGGGCAGTGGAATATGATGAATAAGGTCCTTTTTCCGCTTGTTTCATAGTTCAGCTGCTACTTGATTACTTTCTTTTATTTGTTACAACTAGCGAACCATCAGTTTACTTACTACTTCTATGCTGCACCATTCATGCATTAATGTCATGATTTTTTTTGTCTTGTCTTGCATGATGAACAAAATAATATCTCACTCTTTGTTCATTACTTTATACTTATTTATTGTCTCGCTTATTCTTCCTATCTGGAGGTATTGATGTGCTCCTCTGTGGTTTCTCAGTTACTATGTATTGTCTCTTTGTGCTTTTCGTTTTGCTAAAAGCTGTGCTTGATCTGTGCACAGAAAATGATCAATGGAATGACCGTTAGTCGTTGGGCTTGCATCAATTTTTCACGAAGTGTCCAAGAGAGTGTTGCTCGTGGCTTTTGTAACGAACTGGCTCAGATGTGTCAAGTATCTGGAATGGTAGTTGTTTCTCAAGATCCTTCTCTTTGTTCATTATCCATTTCTCTTTCACTCCATGTTTGATTATAGACACGAAGGCAATTGACCTTAGCTTATGCTGACAGGAGTTCAATCCGGAACCAGTAATTCCAATATACATGGCCAGGCCAGATCAAGTAGAGAAAGCCTTGAAGCATGTTTATCATGCATGTGTAAACAAGCTAAAAGGCAAAGAACTTGAGCTTCTATTGGTCATTCTTCCAGATAACAACGGATCCCTGTATGGTATGGCAAAATAAATTTCATTTTGTTGAATTGAGATAAGTTTGAAGATTGCATTGTTCCAGAATGTCTTACATCCTTATCTTGTAGGTGACATAAAGCGGATATGTGAGACTGATCTTGGTTTAATATCCCAATGCTGTCTGACAAAGCATGTGTTCAAGATCAGCAAACAATATTTGGCAAATGTCTCCTTGAAGATCAATGTCAAGGTGCATCCACTTGCTATTCTATTGAGATAGTCACAAAATGTCCATACATATTTGGTGCCTTGGAGGTTCCTTTTCCCTTTCTGATTTTGCTAATTGTAAGATGCATCTTTTGTTTCAAAATTTGCACTCTTACGAATACTTTCTGTTGTGGGAGCAGATGGGTGGTCGAAATACTGTCCTGTTGGATGCTATTAGCTGTAGAATACCATTAGTAAGTGATATTCCGACCATCATATTTGGAGCAGATGTGACCCACCCAGAAAATGGAGAAGACTCTAGCCCTTCAATTGCTGCAGTAAGTTCCTCATTTGAGACCATGCTCCTTAATCTCCTCTTTCCCGATTCTTGGATGTAAAAGGAAGCTCAATTTCCTATTTTGCCTGCTGCAGGTAGTAGCTTCTCAGGATTGGCCTGAGGTGACAAAATATGCTGGCCTTGTTTGCGCTCAAGCTCATAGACAGGAACTCATACAAGATTTGTACAAGACATGGCATGATCCTGCACGTGGAACAGTTAGTGGTGGCATGATAAGGTATGCCTTCTATCACTTAGTCTTGCTTCTTATGTATTTGTTTTCTTCCCTTATGGTGAAATGATTTTGCGATGATTTTGCAGGGATCTCCTAATATCCTTCAGAAAGGCCACTGGCCAAAAGCCACAAAGAATAATCTTTTATCGGCAAGTCCCTCACTCTATATATTAAATATACTGGAAGTTTCACATGCTATATCACAAATATTTAAGTAGTCACTTGTACCAATAAGCCCTCCTATTCCTGGTAACTTGATGATTTCAATGACTAGCATGTTGTCGCTCCGATGATCCTACAAAAGACTAGCATAAACATTTCGTTTGTCAGACCCATCTATTAACACTACGATGTTCTCTATGGTTTTTGTTGAGATTTTCTGGATTTTTTAGCAATTCTGAGATATGCATTGAAATGGATGACTTTTTTCATTGATTCTTTTGATTTGCTTAACTTTCCCTGTTTGATTAGAGTGTCTTGTGCACAGGGATGGAGTGAGTGAAGGGCAATTTTATCAAGTACTTCTTTTTGAGTTAGATGCAATTAGGAAGGTTCGTGCTAATCCTGTCAACGCCTCTTCCTCTGGTTTTCACTTCACCATATATGATTTTAGCCTAACTATAAGGTTATTTTGTGCAGGCTTGTGCATCTTTAGAGCCAAATTACCAACCACCAGTAACTTTTATCGTGGTACAGAAACGGCATCACACCCGTCTATTTGCTAACAATCACAAGGATAGGAGTAGCACGGATAGGAGTGGAAATATATTGCCTGGTAAACTATCCATATTCTTAGACACTTTTACGAATATTGTCAAATATCATGAACGCTGAGTACCATCTCTTGCTTCATCAGGTACTGTGGTTGATACAAAAATCTGTCATCCAACAGAGTTTGACTTTTATCTTTGTAGCCATGCCGGCATTCAGGTATAACAATAACTACCTTTTCCCTTATCTAAGATAAATGAACAAGTTTTCAGATCAAATTTGACAAGAAGGGAAACTGATCCCATAAGAAACAATTTATGAAGGAATCCTTTATCGAAATTCACATCCTTCTCTTAAGCTTATTTATCTGATGCTACAGATTTTAACTATATTTTCTTACTTCCTCACAAACACCTTAAATTTGTTGTTTCCTTCCCTTACAATATTAGCCATTACATCTGTTATTGATGCACTACATCATGTCGGCAGGGTACAAGTCGACCGGCTCATTACCATGTTCTGTGGGATGAGAACAATTTCACAGCAGATGGAATCCAATCCTTGACTAACAATCTCTGCTATACATATGCAAGGTGCACGCGTTCTGTCTCTGTGGGTAAGTCATAACTGTAAAACAGAAGATAAGAGCAATAGTAAGAAAAGTTACAACTCAAAGAAAACGAACCAAGTCTTTTGGATTGATGTAATACACTATAATTTATTTGCTTAATCAAAATTCTATTATAATGTTTCCAAGTTTTAACTGTGTTTTTGCAGTTCCTCCAGCGTATTATGCACATTTAGCTGCATTTCGAGCTAGATTCTACATGGAACCAGAGATGGCAGAAAATGGTGGCAGTCCTCATAAAGGCGGCAAGGGTATAAGGGAAGGTGGAGAGAGTGGTGTCCGGCCATTGCCTGCGCTAAAAGAAAACGTGAAGAGAGTAATGTTTTATTGTTAGGAAGAGAAACATGGAGGGAGTAGCAAATAGGTAATGGGAGTAGTAGTAGTAGTAGGTGTTAACACACCACATGCATCTATCTTTCTTTGTATATGTATGTTGATCGTCATCCTAGGTTAATTTTCATGTCAGTTTTAATGATGTATAGCGGCTCTATTTACTTTTACTGGTATTTAGCTAATGGCAGCAGTAACAGAATAATCCAATGTCCTTATCAACCCAAAGTTTCGTACGATATATGTTGGAGCAAAAGCTCCTGAAAATCTGTTTACCCAAAAAACGAATAAAAATTGAATTTATATTGTGCTTTTAAAGACGCATGATTTTACTTAGCACAAATTGAGAAAACGCACAAATTGATATTAAAATTAACTGTAAATAGAAATAAAGGAAACCAAGGAAATGTATTGCTTTGATCCTCGAGCTAGGTCGTATTCGAATCAAACAAGTATTTCACTGGAAAGTATGAACAAAATAACATAGTATTGAAAGATTAAGAGAAAGATAATATATTGCTTTGTGTAGTGTGAATCATGTGCTTTACAAATAAAGAGGCCCCTTTATATAGTAAGGGTGTCCTACCCTTAATACAATCCTAAATACAGTAAGAAATTCGCTGATTAGCTGATTAATCGGTCTCTTTTTGATACGTGTCTAGATTTTCGCCGTGATCCTCGCCCGATCGCGCATATCTTGGCTTTCTGTTATTTGACTCGACAGGCTTCCCTCGATCTTACTAGATCTCTACCCCGCTCGGTCTCGATCTTGGCTGATCTCGATCGCTCTCTGAGTCACGAGCTTGGTAATCTAACTTCGTGTCACGATCCGGTACGACATGGAGTCAAACCTTGGCTTGTCGCGCCCCGGTCTCGATTAATCATACAAAAAGGACAAGCCCGATTTTGACTGTATACAGATAGTCCCCTCGTTTTTTGGAGAGTAATGATAAGAAACGATTTGAGCCCTCGATCTTCACCTCAATACATCATAATGTAAGCATCATGACGTAAGCAATAGAGGTAACCAAAACGTATTGTTGGTACAGTTTCCCAGGAATTTAATGCGCGTCAGTCGATAGTCGGCCAATACCGGCTTTGAACCGTCATTGAGAAATTATAAATACCCTCCTTCTTCATTTTTCAAACTTTACTTTCAAATCTTCTTCACTCTAATCTTCAAAATCCTTTGCCTTCCTTAAAGCTTTATGTTTTCAGATCTCTAGGTTTTTTCGCTTGCTCTATCCCAAAATACCAAGTATTCCTTTTCAATTTTTATTCTTCTTCGTCCATAAAAATTAAATGGCTAAAAGTTCAAAAATTATTCCGCAAAAAGAAAATGTTTCCTCATCACGGCCGGCTGGCGAGGAACCAGCGGCATAGTCAAGTTTTGGAGAGTTCTTTCCTGGAGGATGTGTCATCAATTCCGATTTCAAGAGGTTGAAAAGACCTCCACGGTTTTGAGTCGATGCGAGCTAGTATCGAGGTATATAAGCTCGATCTCGATAACCTCCTCTCCCATGTTAAAATAGATTGCAACTTGGGTAAGAAACAAGTGGTGGTGCCTGCTCTAGAAGAATCAATCACCACCCATGTGGAAGGGTTCTTAAGTGTTTACACTTACCCCTTCACGTTGGGTCCCTTGGATCCATTTATCATTAGATTTCTGTAAGAAAATAGTAGCTGACCCTTGGTCAGATTCATCCCTCTTTCTAGAGGATAGTGATACTACTTTGTTTCTTCGTAAGCAAAGTCGATGGCTTCCCTTCATCCTCGACCACCTCATACGCTTGTATAGTCCCCGACTCTATCGAGGAGGACTAATAAAGCTTCAACGCCGGGCCACTAGGGCACCTTTCTCGAGCATAGATGAGGATAAAGATAGCGGTTGGATGGGCCGATTTATTCGAGTGAAGACCTCGGACTTGATCCCGGCCGGGAGTATGCCATTCCTTGAGAAATGGAATATGAATCATAAGTGTAATTCTGTCTTTAATTTCTGTTTATTGTCTTTGTTTTTTCACCCTTTCTTATCAGAGTTTTACTTGATGCAACCGTAGTGTGGATGCCGGGTGCGGTTCCCAAACTCAAGGATTGGGTCGGGAGCCTAATATCGCTGTCGACACATTTTGAGCTGGCATGGCAAGATTTTTCGAAGGGTCGATGGGAGGCTAGTAGTCATGGTAAATTTTTCTTCCTGACTTAATGAGTTGACCACTGTTCGAATATTTTCTCGAGCTTACTCATTTCTCTTCTTTTGTAGGTCTCAGGAAGGATGTGACGATGAGGCCCCCGTCTGGTGATGAAGAATCCTCCCCCGACCACCTGTCTCGAAGCCGGTGAGGGAGAAGAAGAGGAAAAAGGGATTCAAATTCCACGAACTCTGAGGGGAAAAAACCTAAAAAGAAAACAACACGTAAACCCAAGGGGAATATCATCCCTCTAACTTTGGAGTCAGTCCAACAACTAAGGGATGAGGCCGAAGAAGAAGAAGACTCCGAGCTGGTGGCCTGTGTGCGAGCTGGCATTGAGATTCGAGGAGCTACTGAGCCGATGGGAGTTGAAACTGCTCTTCTCGACTTGATGAGATTGAGGGGGAAGCCTCGACCGAAGTCCTCGAGCCAGGAAGAGCTGAAGATGCTTCACCTCGAGGTGAGAAGGCTATCAAGGACGCGATTGATGCTGGTGTAGAAACCATGCTCGGAGCTCCATGGGATGAAGATGATGCCCCCAAAATATTTACTTGGGGTGATAGATGTTTAACCAAAAAGTAGGACTTTGATCAAACTTGAGAACTTATGAAAATACGGGTTACTGATTATCAGAAGAAAGTACATAAACAGACTATTTTAGAATGAGATAGTATGAAAGCCAGTAAAATCAAGTTTATTCCAATAATTCTTCGTGTCCTCCAGTTGTTAATTCATCCCACTTTTATAGCCTTTTTGGGAGCATGAGCTTTATCTCAAGCTATAATGAGGCAATAATGAGTAGTGAATGTCATTCAATGATATGTTACATAAATTAGAAAAATATTCTCTAACGTTCTCAACATTTAATAAGCATTAAATACTGTATCCAATCCTTCATGGGTTATCAGGTTCATCCCCTTGGATCTTTGCGCTTTAAATGACCTGAATAGGTGCGGGCTCTGCATCTCCTGAGTAATTGCCCGTGCCTTTTCCAATATCTTTGCTCGCACCTGTTGTTGCTCGTGCCTCTTAATCAACTTTGTTCCTTTGACTATTTGACTAATCCACGTGTCATGATACGTAATCTGCAATATAAAACTCAATTTTTTCCAATACAGATAGTCTCCCCACTTTCCATTTATTTATCAATTAAATACTTGGGAAGTGGATTGCTTTAAAAAGGGGATTTTCCCCATCATTAATGCTATGACATCATTGACGCTTCAATTGTCTTTTCCATTTAATGCTCTGTACACGTGTCGTCTTTCCCGCCGGCTCCACAGTTTTGCAGCCTTTTTTCAAAAACTTTTACGGCTCCACTATTCACGAAAAGCTAGTTGCCTTTATTATAGGCTTTCCATCATTATACTTCTTTCCTTTGACGGTTGTTTTCATATATAAATTCAACCTGCTTTCTCTTGTTTTCTTCTTCATAAAGTCTTACCAAGTATTTTATTCTTCGACACTTATTCACTTTTCCCCCCACTTTATTCTTTTTCACCATGTCGTCTTCAGACCCTAACCCTAGAAGAACTCCAATCTTAGATAACTTCCCCAATGCCCCAGTTAGGCATAAAAGGGGCAGAGGTGGTAGACTCCGTAGTTTAGGATCTACTCGGGGTGGTAGTTCTGGTTCTGCTGTTCCTTCATCTAGTCTTGGTATCGTTTCTAGAACCAGAGGTTCTCTTACACGAAAAATCATCTTCTAAAGGCAAAGAACATTCAGAACCTTTACAAGAGCCTTTAGTGGAGGAAATAGTACCCCATGACTTATCCTTTGATCACGACAGAGAATCTCTTAGCAAACAAGTTGCCGGCTTAGAACACGCCGATACTTATCCCACTTTAATTACAAAAGTTTTAACTTCTGTAGTTTGTAGAGATTGCCACTGGAGTAGTAATTTCCCTATTGAAATCCCTAATCCAAATCAAAGAATATCTTCTTACAAAGCTGGCCATTCTTTTGTTTACACTTATCCCTTTACTTTGGGATTTAAACCAACTATCGATCCTGTAATCCTTGACTTCTGCCGTTTTTTTCAAGTTATGCTTAGAACAAATTAGCCCAATCATTTGGAGAGCTGTAGCTTGTTTAAGATATCTGTCGAACAAGGCTGGCGCTAATTTTACTTTCCCCCACCTTATTCATCTTTACTCCCCCAGGCTATTCCGCAATGGTGTTTTCACCTTAGTAGCGAGGAGTAAAAGGGTTTTAGTGAGCCCTGAAGATGATAAAGATCGTAGCTGGTACGCACGGTTTGTTGCTGTACCCACAGAGGGTTTGGTGGGTGAAGAAAACATTCCCTTTCCTGAAAAATGGAACCTTGCACATAAGTTCTCTTCTTTTATCATATCTCTTTCCTTAAAATCAGCCCCTTTTCTAATTTTACTTTCTTCTACTTTTTTGTAGCAACCATGGGAATTGTGGATCTCATCCCTGATTTTCATGGTTGGGTAGATAAGCTATTGAAGATCGTTCCTACGGAGGCTAGGTCTTGGAAGTCTATTTCCAATCTTCACGGTTGGAAAGTAAAAACCCATGGTAAGAATTTTTGTTTCTTTTTTCTTATCTTCTCGTATGTAAAATTTTCTCTCTATTGATTCAATCTTTACTATTTTTATCAGGATTTTCAAATAGAGGAATTGCTGCAGAAGCTGTGGCGGCCACTCGTGCCTCTTCAAGAGCTTACCTCAACTTAGGTAGAGCTCAGGGTACTTTAGTGAAAAGAAAGTTCATGGATGAGGACTCTGAAAAAGAAGAGGGAGAGGATAGTTCTCTAATCCCTAGGCAAAGAGTTAGGAGGCGTTTCGTGTCTGATGACGATATTGAAGCTTCATCTCCTCGTACCTCTCCTAGTGAAACTATTCACCTCGTCTCTGATGACGATATAGCCCCCCGAGACACTCATGAGTCTATTAGGAAACTTTTTGCTGGAGGCTTTGAAGGTGGTGAATTAGGTCCGGTTTTGGATGAACCTCCCCTTTCCTTTTTTTCTACTCCTGTCTCTTCTATTCTTTCTTTACCTACAACTTCCTCTTTGCTTACCCCACCGACTTCTGTTTCTCCTCCTGTTGTTTTCACTTCCTCTACTTCTCCTCCTTCCATAGTTCCCCCTTCTACCTTTCAACATATAGAAGCCGGATCTTCGAGTAGAAGTGCTGCTATGAGGAGAGTGACCATAGAAGTTCCGGCAAATAGCAGCCTCAAATCCGGTCAAGCAGACGTATGGCTTGGGCCTTTGATTGGCTCAATTGAAAAAGAAAAAATGGACATCCACAACTGCTTGACCCTAATGAACGATATTGTTCATTCCACTCTGAGGGTATTTTTCTTACTTATTTAAAAAGTTTTTTTTTACCTTCAGATTCTTACTTTCCTTCTCTGTTGCTTGCAGGCTAACCTTATTGGTACAAAGTTGATGGGAAGAATCTCTCTTTTAGAGAAGGTGGCCCGTGACTCTAAGGAAAAGATTCTTGAAGCCGAGAGAGTGGCTCACGAGGCTAAGTTGGAGGCAGCAAATTGGAAGGGGCAATTTGAAAGTGGCCAAATAGCCTTAGAAGATTTGCAAGAAAGTAGGAGCCAGCTAGAGCAGTAGAGGCGTGCACTTACTTTGGAGTTGGCCAGCTAGAGCAGTAGTAACTTGAAATAGCCGGGACTGAAAATCTTGAAGATGAGAATACCGCGCCCATAACACAAGTTCCCGAGGATGAAGCTACCGTGACTCAGGTTTCAGAAGTTGGAACTTCTATGACTCTTGCTCCCATCATCGAGCCTATTATCTCGAGTCAAGTTGACACCATGCCTGCAGCTCAAGTTTCTCCCGAAACTAGCATCGTTACTTCTGATGTACTTACCTCCCAATGACTTAACTTTTTTTTTAACTGACAAATGATGGTTAATCCCTTAGTTTGTTTAAGGGTTTCTTTTTGGAAAAAGTCCCCAATTCTCATAATGGGGCATTTGTATAGAACATTTTGATGACTAAGTTTTGTACTTAGTTTATTTTTTGAATATATTAAGAAGTTTTTATTACTTCTATTTATTCTACTCTTGCCTTTTTATTCTTAAGGACTTAGAGAATAGTTTTGCATTTTTATCCTTTGAAAATGCTTGCTGATTAACCTCATGACTTATCAACATGAGTTTTATAAAAGAGGGCCCTTTTATATATCGACACTTAATGAAGAAGACGTCTCAACTTTATAATGGTGTTTTAATACGATCAAAGAAATAGGAACACACATGTTTTGTTTGAAATGACTTTGACAAGTGTTTGTTTATGAACCTTGACAAGATTTTGAATAATACTTCACATGTATTTGAATTACATCTATAACTTTCTTGTAACTGTTTTTCTTGTAACAAATTTTTATACAAAAAGAACAATAGAAACGGGGTTTTTACTTATAACCCGTTTTGATACATAATGAAGATTCATTCATCATTATCTCTCTTAAGAGTTTCACTTGTTTGTTTCAACTTTCAACCTTGAACTCTTCACTTTTTAATCTCCTCCACTCTCTCTCTTGTTTCTCTCTTTTTAGTCTTTGTCCCCATCATTATTAAAGCCCACTACACTTTTCTATTCTGCTGCTTTAATATTCTTGGAATCAAGCTACACACATCTTTTCAAAGACTTGCTCTTTCATGGTTCCATTCATTGGTGATTGATTCTTCATTTCTTTTGTTTCAGTTTAATTTACTGGCTGCTGGCTAGTGAGTAGAGAGTAATATTACCACTACTTTGTTTGCTTTTTTGAGTGTTTCAAGGCGTTTTTATTCTCTTCTTGAGCAGTCATATATGGTTTTCACATTTACTCATGCTTTGTACATTATCGTATAAGTCTTTCTTTGTCTCATTTGTGTTGGATGTATTCATCCCTTCTCTCGTTTTTCTGGTACAAAGTTTTGGCTTTGCTTTAGGGACAACTACTTCTTTCTTCTCTGCATTCCACAAATTCATTTGGTAAATTAAGTAAAACAGTTCTATACACACATTTGTGCACATGTTTATACTACTAGCTAGTATTTGATGAATCTATGTTTTTTTTCTCCTGATTCATGGATATATCTTGGGTTTCCAACAGAAACATCTAAGACTCTTGCTCCCATCATCGAGCCTGTTATCTCGAGTCAAGTTGACACCGTGCCTGCAGCTCAAGTTTCTCCCGAAACTAGCATCGTTACTTCTGATGCACTTGCCTCCCAATGACTTAACTTTTTTTTTTAAGTGACAAATGATGGTTAATCCCTTAGTTTGTTTAAGGGTTTCTTTTTGGAAAAAGTCCCCAATTCTCATAATGGGGCGTTTGTATAGAACATTTTGATGACTAAGTTTTGTACTTAGTTTATTTTTTGAATATATTAAGAAGTTTTTATTACTTCTATTTATTCTACTCTTGCCTTTTTATTCTTAAGGATTTAGAGAATAGTTTTGCATTTTTATCCTTTGAAAATGCTTGATGATTAACCTCATGACTTATCAACATGAGTTTTATAAAAGAGGGCCCTTTTATATATCGACACTTAATGAAGAAGACGTCTCAACTTCATAATGGTGTTTTAATACGATCAAAGAAATAGGAACACACATGTTTTGTTTGAAATGACTTTAACAAGTTTTTGTTTATGAACCTTGACAAGATTTTGAATAATACTTCACATGTATTTGAATTACATCTATAACTTTCTTGTAACTATTTTTCTTGTAACAAATTTTTATACAAAAAGAACAATAGAAACGGGGTTTTTACTTATAACCCGTTTTGATACATAGTCTTTACCCTAACTATTGAGGGATATATGTAAGATCCATTTGGCTTCGAAACATTAGGAAGGGTTTGAGAAGTGACTCCATTGTTCTCATGGGAAAGAACACTATGGCGAGTGTTTTGTCTTCATAGCTTTTATCTTGCACTTGTCTTCACAGCTTTTCGCTTTTACTCTTTCACTTTCTGCATACACTTGCCCGTGTATACTGCATAGTCCCCCAAGTGCTTGAGCGTTGAAGTATGAAACCTCGAGCACTTGTTAATTGCTATCTCTTGGTCCTTTTCCTGAAAAGGAAAAACATACGGGACTCGGAGGTGCAATTATAGATGAAGACAGCTTAACCCGTTTGTGTTTCTATCAGAACAATTGTAACCCTAGGCCAGGAATTTAATTGTATTCCGTTTTGCCTTACAGGTCGTGACTCATCATTTAGTACGTGTTAGCATTTTGCCTAGCATCTAAAATTGTTAGTAAAACGTTAATATTGAAAAATAAATTTTAATATGATGATACCTGACCGTGGATATTTCCTTAGAAGTAATATCTCTTCAAATGGACAGCATTCCAGTGCGAAGGTAGGATTTTCCCGTCCATCGTTTCTAACTCGTATGCTCCTTTCCCTGCAATATCCCTAATTCTATAGGGTCCTTCCCATGTTGGACTTAGCTTTCCTGAATTAGCAGCTTTTGTAGATTGAAAAACCTTTTTGAGCACGAAGTCCCCAATTTTGAAGAATCAGAGGCGTGCCTTTCTGTTATAATATCATTCAATAACTTGCTTCTGTGCTGCAATTCTTATTAAGGCAGTTTCTCTTTTTCCCTCAAGTAAATCAAGGTTAACCCGCATCTCTTCATTATTCGATTCCTCCGTTGTTTGCATGAACCGTGTGCTTGGTTCTCCTATCTCGACTGGAATCAAGGCCTCAGTTCCATACACCAATGAGAATGGTGTTTCTCCCGTACTTGTTTTTGTAGTAGTACGATAGACCCATAAAACTCCAGGTAATACCTCAGGCCAATTACCCTTTGATTCCTGTAACTGTTTCTTCAAATTATTAATAATGATCTTGTTTGTGGATTCCGCTTGTCCATTCCCTACTGGGTGATATGGTGTAGATGTTATCCTTTTGATTTGCCAACTTTGAAAAAATTCTGTGATTTGAGCTCCTATGAATTGTGGACCATTATCACACACGATCTCCTTTGGTACTCCGAATTGGCATATTATGTTTCTCCAAATGAAGTCTTTAACTTCTTTCTCTCTAACCTGCTTAAACGCTCCCGCTTCTACCCATTTAGTGAAATAATCAGTGAGTACAAGTAGAAACTTTACCTGACCTTTTTCCTGTGGCAATGGTCCTACAATATCCATTCCCCATTTCATGAAAGGCCATGGGGCTATAAATGGGTGCAATAACTCCGCTGATCTGTGCATATTGTTACCGTACCTTTGACATTTGTTGCATTTAGATACGAAATTTTCTGCTTCTTCTTCCATTTTAGGCCAATAATACCCTGCCCTAATTAAAGTCTTTACTAATGATCTTCCTCCTGCATGATTTCCGCAATGTCCTTCATGTATTTCCCTCATTACGTACTCCATTTGAGAAGGTCCGAGACATCTTGCTAAGGGGCCACCGAACATTTTTTGATATAAATTTCCTTGTTTTAAACAGTATCGGGCTACCTTTTTTCGTAGAGCGTAAGCCTTCTTTTTGTCATCAAGGACGTTACCATACTGCAAAAAAGTAACAATTTCGTTCCTCCAATCCCAGGTTAAATGATTGAAATTTACCTCATACTTATCAGGTTCAAGATCTGAGTGGAATAAATGTATGATTGAAGCGTTCGCATCATTCACTACATCAGCTGTGGATGCAAGATTAGCTAAAGCGTCTGCTTTACCATTTTCATCCCTTGGAATTTGCATGACTTTCCAGGTTTGGAATTAATTAATTAATTCTCGCTCCTTCTCCAAATACTGTTGTATCCTGGCTTCCCTGGCCGTTAAAGTCCCCAGCATTTGGTTAACCACAAGTCGTGAATCACTTTTGATCACTATCTGATTTATTCCAAGTTCCCGTGCCAATTCTAGTCCTGCAATCATAGCTTCATACTCCGCTTCATTGTTAGTCATGGAGATATATTTAATAGCATGTCTAATAGTTTCACCCGTAGGTGGTACTAAGACAATACCTAATCCTGCTCCATTTACATTAGATGATCCATCGGTAAATAATGTCCACGTACTTGGATTAGCCCCATTAAATACCTGCACTTCTTTATCAGTTTCTAACTGTATCCCTTGACTGAAATCAGCCACGAAATCAGCTAGTACTTGAGACTTTATTGCCGTTCTAGGTAGGTATGTGATTTCATACTCACTTAGTTCTATAGCCCATTTGGCTAACCTTCCTGACAGTTCATGTTTATGTAATATACTTCGCAATGGGTATGCAGTTACCACAACAATGGGATGACATTGAAAATATGGTCTTAATTTTCTAGATGCCATAATTAAAGCAAGTGCTATTTTATCCAGTTGTGGATACCGTGTTTCTACATCTAGTAAAGATTTACTAACATAATAGATATGAGATTGCTTACCTTGTTCTTCACGAACCAAAACTGCGCTTACCGCCACTTCTGAAACAGCAAGATAAATAAAAAGTTTCTCCCCTGCCTTTGGTTTTGCTAGCAAGGGTGGATTTGATAGGTAAGTCTTCAAATTTCTAAGTGCCTGTTGGCACTCCTCATCCCACTCAAAATGTTCCTGCTTTTTAAGAGCTGAGAAAAATTTAAAACATTTTTCTGAAGATTTAGAAATGAACCTACCCAAAGCTGCAATTCTTCCCGTCAGTCTCTGCACTTCTTTTTTGCTTGAAAGTATACCAGGAATTTCCTCAATAGCTTTAATCTGTGTGGGATTTACCTCGATACCCCGGTTAGAAACAAGAAAACCCAAAAACTTTCCTGATGCCACTCCAAATGCACATTTTT
>MU682883.1:224284-235961 GCA_026770625.1 Nicotiana glauca | reverse complement strand
TGTTATACTTGCTGTGTTGGGTTTTAAAGCTGTCTCACACCTGCTGCTGTTACATTGCTGCTGACTTCCTCCTTTTCTTCTTGTATTCCATTATCCAGGTACATGTTCTAAGGCCCTCAAGTCTACGAAGAATAAAGTGAAAAATGTTGCCTGAAGTAGAACTCTGAATTTTTGTTGTTTGATGTCAATGTGTAAAACTGCAGTCTATTTGATATTACATGTTGTATACCAGACTAGTTCTGAAAATGTATAAATGGGACTAATGGAATGTTGAACATAAGTTTATCCACTTAGCCTGTCAAGCTTGTGTCAGGAATGTAGAAATATATATGAGTTTTGGTTGAATAATAGTGGTAATAGTCCCATATTGAGCTAGTTAATAATTTCTGTTGGTTGAATGATTTCCAAGTTTCCTGAATCTTTCCAAATGTTTCAAGCTGGAACCATAAGTTAACCATGTTCATGTACCTTGAAATGATTGCTAGCAGTTATGTAACTCCTAATATTTTAAAACAATACAAATGGTTAGTATTCAACATGCATAAATAATAAACTGTGAGGCCATCTAGATTCGATTTAGGAATCAATAGCGTAGTTTATAATCAGAATTAAAATCAGCGAGGTATAATCCTAAGCGTTGAGAGTTGGTTTAATGGTGTTAATTCGAATTGTTAATTAAGTTTCTATTACTGGTGTCAAAATCCAAACCATGCCTTCAGTCTAATTTGCAGTAGTAATAATATTTGGGAAAAATCCTTCATGCCAACTAATTAGGACTTTTTTTTGCTTAGAGACAAATGTATAGAAAATCATAGTTGCTTTAGGTTTGCCTTTAAATAATAAACGAGATGATCCTCGCCAAATATAACATATAATTTACGGGGCCCTCATAAATGTATATATAAAAAAATAATTAGACTTCGGAATGAGCCGTTTAGCGAATGTCACGGCCTTTCCAAAAACAATAGCGCGCTAGACTCTTTAGGTGCGTATTTTATTAATTTTTACCTTCCTAAACTCGGGGTCACATTTATGTGACCCAAATCCAAATCTCAACGGAGTCGAAATATGTCAATAACCACGAGTACAGTGATGTGACGTGGTTCGAGATGTGTTTCCACGACGTTACAATTCTTATAAAAATAATAATAATCAAAAGCGATTAAAAGGGAAAAATGCACATAGGTTTGAGCATGTACTAAAATCAGATAATTAAGCCGGATATAATAATTAAGCGACCGTTCTAGAACCACGGAACTCGGGAATGCCTAACACCTTCTCCCGGGTTAACAAAATTCCTTATCCGGATTTCTGATTCGTAGATTGTAACATGGAATCAATTTTTCCTCGATTCGGGATTCAAACCGGTGACTTGGGACACCATAAATCTCTCAAGTGGCGATTCCAACTCTTAATAATAAATCCCATTTCGATTGTCCTTTAATTGGAAAAACTCCCTTTACCACACCTTTCTCGGGGTGCGGTAATGCAAAAAGGAGGTGTGACAGCTGAATAATTAACTTACCAAAGTTTAACTCACAACTATATAAGATTCTACATATCATCATCGCAGGGTTCGTTTCCAAGATTGACAAAATCTATGAGAATATATATTAACAAGTCAAACAATAAAAATATTAAATAAACTTTTTTTTTGGTAATTAAATTTTCTATTTACCCAGGAAAAAATATTTACAAGAAGTTCAAAACCCATACATTACTCCTACTCTTCTATGATCCCCTCCCTTCTCTATTATACAAGTATTATCGACTACAAGGGTACCAATTCAAACTATTTAACAATGTTCCTAGAATTTTGTTGTTTCTACAATGTACTTCCTGCACAATCAGATTGCATATTGTTTCCCGTCTTCTTTCTCTTGCTTGAAATATTCTTGCATTTCTCTCTTGCCATACATAATATACGGTTGCTGCTAATATCATCTTGGACAGTTCTGTTTTTGGATTCCTTCTTTTTGTAAACTGTGTTGCCCATAGCAGCTCCTGATCACATCCCTGTGTTCTCCTGTTAATTCCTTGCCAACTTAATAGTCTACTCCATAAATCTCTTGAGTATTCACGCTAAAAAAACAAGTGTTGGATACTTTCTCTTCCTGTTTTGCATAGCATGCATTCTTCCTCTACTTGAATACCCCATTTCTGTAGTCTGTCCTTCGTGTATAGTTTGCCATGGGCTGTCAGTGTTAGCATGAAGGACCATCTTGGACAACCTGCATTTTGACACACCACTTTTTTCCAGCTCACCTTTTCAAAAGTTCCTCGCAGCCTATGGTATATTGCCTTGATACTGCATTTCTTAATTTTCTTTACATCATCATAACTGAAACCAGCTTTATCAAGTGTTTGCTTTGCCTTTAGAATCTTCCCCACAACCCATGATGCTTGATTTACCAGTAGACCCCATACTTCTCTGCCTTTGATATAGTAGCTATGGATCCATTGAATCCATAGCTTATTCTTCTCTCTACATAAGTCCCAGTAGTGTTTACATATTGCTGCCTTATTCCATAATGCTATGTGCATGATGTTGAAACCTCCTGCTGTCCTAGGCATGCAGATCTTCTCCCAGGATAGAAATGCCTTCTTTGATACATTACTCTCAGCTGTCCATAGAAAGCTCCTGCAGATGGATTCTATAAGCTTTGTAATCCTTTTGGGCATCACAAAGATTTGTGCCCAGTATGTCTGAACAGCAAAGAGAACACTTTTTATAAGCTATATTCTTCCAGCATAGGACATAAATCTAGTAGTCCATGATGTTATTCTCCCTACAATCTTCTCAATCAGTGGCTGTCATTGTGCAATGGAAATTCTCTTTGTACTTAAACTCCAAGGTATCTCACTGGTAGTTCCCCCTTATGTATTCCCAGGTAGTTTAACATCTCATCTTGAATCACTTGTGTAATTCCTCCACAGAATAAATAGCTTTTGTTCTTGTTGATCTTCAGCCCTGAAACTTTTGAGAATTCTTGGAATCCATTGAATATGAGTTGAACTGACATCAAATCTCCCCTGCACAATAGTAAAAGGCCATCAGCAAAACCAAGTTGCAAGATTTGCATCTTTGCACACTTGGGGTGGTAATTAAAATTAGGATCCTTGTTGAGCATTTTTAGTCTTTTAGTCAAATATTCCATTGCAAGCACAAATAAGTAAGGGGATAAAGGGCCCCCTTGTCTTAATCCTCTTTGTGCTTCAAATGACCTAGTTTGAGCTCTATTGATCAGAATTGTATATGTGACTGTCCCTATGCACCTCATTATCCACCTTACAAACTGAGCTGGAAAAGCTAAGGCATGTAGCATTTGTTCCATGAAACCCCACTCTATTGAATCATAAGCTTTTTGCATGTCAAGCTTCATCATACACCTTGGAGAGACACCTTTCCTCCCATACCCTTTGACCAATTCATGGCTCAAAATGATGTTATCAGTTATAGTTCTTCCAGGTACAAATGCTGCTTGTGAGTTGTCAACCAAATCATCCATAACATACTAAAGACTTTTAGTAAGTACTTTGGAAATCACCTTGTAAATCACTGTGCAACATGATATGGGCCTAAACTCTTTAATACTTGTTGGGTTTTTGACTTTAGGTATCAAAGTTATAGCTGTGCAATTCACTAGTTTATACATTTGTGCAGTTTCAAAGAACTCCTCAACTGCCATTGTCACTTCTTCACCTATTCTCCCCCATGTCTTTTAAAAAAAATACTGAATTCAATCCATCATAACCTGGAGCCTTCAGATCATTGATCTCTTTCAGTGCCTCTCCTATTTCATCCTTTGTGACTTGTCTGATTAGGTGCAGTTGTTGTGCTCTACTTAAAGTAGTTCCCATTTTGATTAGATTAGGATCAATAACAGGAATAGCTTCATCTTTTGACCCTAGAAGTGTCCTATAATAGCCAAGGACTTCTGCCTCTATTTCATCATCGAACACCAACTGTCTCCCCGTATCATCAATTAACATTTGGATTCCATTTGTACTGTTTCTATGCTTCATCTATGCAAAGAAATATCCAGAATTGGAATCTCCTAGCTTCAGCCATTGCACCCTTGATTTCTGTTTGTAGATACTTTCCTCAATCTTCACCCACTTTTCTAATTCCTGCTTCAACTTCTTCTCTCTAAAAATAAGTTCACTGTCTTGCTTCTTATTGCTCATGTCTTCCTGCACTGCTTGCAGCTCTTTCCTTGCCTCTTTAATTTTCCCATCCAGTCCTTTGTAATGATGTGTATTTAACTCCTTAATAATCTCTTTAGTTCTCTTTTGCTTTTGCCAGACTTGATGCATTTTACCAGTTTCCCTTCCATCTTTCCAGGCCTTGTCAACTTGTTGGAGAAATTGAGGATGCTCAGCAATACAATTGAAGAACCTGAATGGACTTCTTTTCTTTGTATTCACCTGTGTGATCATCAGCTTCAGAGGAGAGTGATCAGATATTGAAGGCTCTAATACCTGAATTTTCAAGGTAGGCATAGTCATCATCCACTCTGTGTTTACCATCCCCCTATCTATCTTGCTATATGTATGGTTGTTTGTCCATGTATAGTCCCTTCTCACAGATTGCAATTCATTCATACCTGTATCCATCATGTATTCCTTAAAGTTTTTCACTTCCATGTCCTACACTTCTGAACCATACTGCCTATCAGTTACATGAAGTATTGTATTAAAATCACCCATTGGCAGCCAGGGGCCTTGTTGGATGCTATTAATCTGTATCACCTTATCCCACAGAGATTTCCTGTCTTTAATGGTATGTAGCCCATATACAGTTGTGAAACTAAACTTTACTGGCTTTGACTTCATACTAATCTGCCTATGGATGAGTTGCTCATAAATTTCCCTATGATCAAATATGTAGATTCTAGGATCCCAAATTACCCATAGCCTCCCTTTTTGTCATGTTCTAGCATTAGATATTGATTCCCAACCTGGAGCTAACTTCCTGATTATGTCAATTGCTTTCAAGTCTTTAACTCTATGCTCTACTATAGCTATTACAACTTTATTATTGATTCTAACAAACTCCTTTACTTCTTTCTACTTATATGTTTTATTCATCCCTCTTACATTCCAAGTAACAACACTCATACTGGAATGAAATAAGGATAGTGATAATACCCCTGATCCCCTTGGATACTGATCTGGCTAGGCCCTGCAACATCACTCATTTGCTCATACATTAAGCTCTGTAATGTATTGGTTTCATCAATGCTTTGAACTGCTAGTTGTTTAGCTGTGGTTGGCCTTGCAGCTGACTTTCCTGCTATTGTGATCCATCCTGCTTCCCTGCTTTGTACTCCATCTCTCCTTAGTTCTGTCTCAGTACTTTGTTGTTCTGAGTTTTCTTTAGTCTGATCTTCCACCTTATTGTCATTTCCTTCTTCTTTATCTGCTCTTACCCATACCATCCTCCCCTTATTTACATTCTTCTGCTGTATATTCCTTTGTTGCTGCATTAGCTTCCTGTTTTCAGTACATTCATGACCTATTTTCAAGCACCTATTGCAGTACTTAGGTTCCCAGTCATACTCCACCTCCTGCATCATTTCTTTTACTTTTGGATCCTGGAGTTTCACCTGTCTTGGGAGGGCCTTAGTGACATCCATTTCTACTAGTAACCTTGCATATGAGATCCTTACTGTTTCAGTCGTACATTCATGAGCATAGATAGGTTACCTAGGGCACTTCCTATTTTGCTTAATACAGTCATACTCCACCAATTAACATGTAGGTTAGGTAGCTTAATCCACAGTGGGATTGTCTTTAGTACCTCATCTTGTAAATTGAACTCCTCCGACCATGCCTTCATAATTATTGCGTGATTATTGATCGTATGTGGTCCTGACAACAGGACTTGATCCCTTTCCTCAATACTGCTGAATCTTATAATGAAGTAGTATTCATTATGATAGTAGACCTGGGGTTTAGTTGAGTACTTTCCCACTGAGTTCACAAATCTGTCCATAGCTCCAATTGAGGGTGATTCACCTATTACGTATATGAAATTGCATTTTTCCATTTAGCAGTTTCCTGCTCCACATCTTCCACTTCCAGCTTCACCATTTTCTCCCCATTTTGCACAATTGGGGCTATAAATTGCAAATTCATGCCCTTCATAGCTAATTTTTTCCCTCCCACCACATTTGCCCATGTTTTGGTCCTATTCTCAGTCTGTTTTCCTTCATCTTTGTTTAGCTCAACAGTACCTGGAGTGCATGGTACTATTCCATTCGTTTTCTGCTTACTCCCTTGTTCTTTGCTCCTCGTCTCATCTCCTTTTGGATTAGCTACCATTGGAGCTAGGGTACTCATCCCTTCCTTCATTTTCCCTTTATTCCTAGCTAGATCTCCTTCCTAACTGTTTTCTTCAGCTTGCATGTTCTTCGAATTATATCTACCTTCAGGTTCTTCGATTCGTATCCCTTTTGGGGATACAAAAAGCTCTAGCACAGCATTCCTTGTTGCCGATGATCGCTGCTCGTCCATTACATTCTTTTGCTGGTCCCGCTTTGGTCTTCCCCTCCCTCCCATGGCTTCCTGGTGCAGGTTAGCTAACCACGTTAACTTGCGCCGAGAGAACTCAGTTAGAGAGAGAAACTCTTAAGAATAAAATATTAAATAAACTATTTATAAAAATAATATACAATCAAACAAATTAAAATATTGTTACCTTGTTCTAGTTACTCGAAAATATCTAAATCTTCCTCAACACTTACAGGTAATGGCTCACTCCAAAGCCAATATTGAAGGCACACTAGAACTTCCACAAATTTAGGAGTCAATAAACTCCTAAATTAATCAAGAATACGCCCTCCAGTGCAAAATGTACATTCAGATGCAACACTTGAAATGGGAATAGATAACACATCCCGAGCCATCTCAGCAAGAATGTGGAATCTAGGTGAGTTTACTTTCCACCAAAGCAATATATTACAGTCTGCTATTTTATTTTCAACTTCTTCTGTAAGATATTTTTTCAATTCTGATTTAGAATCTGAACCTCTAATCCTAGCTTTATGTCTTTTTATTTTTTCAAAGAAAGAACCAAAAGCTCCAGTTGAAGTTTCCATTGTGTCCAATAAAGAGTTAGATAAACATGAAGAAGGACGACAACTTTTTTCTTTTGAATGAGACTTTACATACTCATCAAATAATGAAGTCATGTATGTATGCACTGCCTTCGCGATAATTGGCCCTTTCTCTTCAAACATCTTCACAAGTGTAAAACTAACAGAATCAAACTTGTACCGAGGATCCAAAATACATGAAATGAAAATCATCTTGTTCATTTTTTCTGAATCACCTCATTACTTATCAAATTTCTCCTTCATCTTCTTTGCCATTGAACCCAAAAGAATATCTTCATTTAATATCAATTGTTTCAAGTAAACAACAACTTCACAAATTTCAAGAAAATGATGATTTGATGTAACATAAAGTGAGTCAGATACCTTTACAGTAAGCTTATAAATTCAAGATTTTTTTTTCAATTTCTTTATATCCTCCCCATCACTACTCAAAAGTGTACCTGCAGGACTTCTATCCACAATATCAACAAACTCAAGATGACGTGACAAGCCAATATCATGATCAACATATTCTAAAATTATACTCTCATATTCAATACCCCTGTTCAACATCAAGTATGTAGAATTCCACCTTGTAGGAATATCCAAACATAAAGATTTCCTAACTAGATTTCCTTCATCACAATATTACTGAAACTTTTTCCACCTAGCAAGAGACTGCCTGATATATCTCACTGCTTGCCTAATACGTTCAGTAGACACAATTGATTCTTTTATACCATCCTGAACAACAAGATTCATAATATGAGCCATACACCTCACGTGAAGGTGCTTACCATTCATAGAATTGGTCCCCCATTTAGTTAACTTCTTAGAAAGCTCCTTCACCGTCACATCATTTGAACTAGCATTATCATCTGTGACAGTGAAAATCTTTTATAACCCCCACTCTTTCAAACAATTAACAATACTATTTGCCATATCTTCACCCCTATGACTAAAAATTGGATAAAAGTTGATAATTCTTTTATCCATTTTCCATTCACTATTAATCCAATGAATAGTAATACATATATAATTTATTCGTTGTAAGGAAGTCCAAGTATCAATGATAAAGCAAACTCCCTGATCTTTAAAAATCTTCACCAACTTACTTTTTTCCTTATTGAAAAGATCAAAACAGTCCTGAGTCACAGTTCTACGTGAAGGAATTCGAAAAAAAGGTTGTGCAACTTTCATAAAATTCATAAAACCCTCATTTTCAACAAAGCTGAAAGGAAGTTCATCAACGACCACCATACGACACAAAGCCTTCCTACATTGTTCTTGATCAAATTTAAGGAACAACAGCTACATCACCCTTATTACCCCTGTAATAGGTTTAAAGGCTATTTTTGATTGAATTTTTGCAATATCTAAAGGCGTTTTTCTACAATTGGCCATATGTGTAAGGAATGATTTCGTACTATTTTCTTTTGAATCGGAAAAATATTCTCTTTTGCAATATTTACAGACACCCTTTTGATTTCCTTCCGGATCAATAATTTGGTCAAAGTTTTCCCATGCAACAAAGCTCTTTTTTCTTTATCTCTTTACTTTCAATTGAACTGATTGAGATTGTGCTGTCGCATTTGAATTAGAAGCTCCAGTTTCACCAATCACCTTATCAATCATGATATTTTCAGCCATGTGTTTGTGTCACTGTGAGTTTGATTTAAAGAAATCAAGCAACGAAGCAACAAAATCATAGTAATCCTAAACTAGGGTATTTTTCTGGTCAGATCCAAGATGCTATGACTACTACTAACTCTAATTCATATCTTTCAAGTTATGAAATACAAATTTTATAACAGAATCAAACAAGATAACTTTGTAATAGCTCAACAATTAAAGCACACGACAAATCTCACTTCAGCTTTCAAACAAACTAAGAAAAATCCAGAGCCAAAATGCTTTCAAACAAACTAAGAAAAAAATGAAGATGAAGCAACTAAAAACTTACACGGCCTGAGTCTTGACGGGCTGACTGGTGAGGGCGTAATGCGACTGAAGCCGGCCTGAGTCTTAACGGGCTGATTGGTGACTGGTAGGGGCATGAGCCTGAGGCGGAGAACTGGTGAGGGCGTGAGTCATGAGGCGGACTGGCGGAGAACTGGTGAGGGTGATAGGGTGTGAGGCGGAGAAACTGAGAAGTGACAACTATATATATGAAACCCTAGTATGTATATACTTAAAGGTAAACTAGTAAATTAGTTAACCCTTATTGGGTTATCGGTTTTACCCAATAACAGAATTGCCAAACCGAGCCCGAACCGATAACCCAATAATTGTTTTAACCCGTTATCGAATCGTTACTCCAATAACCCAATGCCGATAACCCCATAAATAATTAACAGTTCGGGCTATCAATTTTACCCAATATATGCCCACCCCTAAAAACCGATGGACCAGACTCGAGCTTGAAAATAAAGTGCGATGCCCGGAGATAGGAGTTCAAGGAATACCAAGCCAAGTGTGCTCGACCCCGAGATAGTACAGTTATGAGTTTGTAACAGAATGAACTAGATTCCAGCCACATCCCCAAGATCACTCGGAATAAGGTTGTACGATTTCATACTAGGCGGTTTGACAACTGTAACAAGAATATTCCTTACTGTAAATAGAAATATTCCTTGTTTAGGGTTCCCCTATTATAAAAAGAGGATCCCAATCATTTGTAAGATCATTTGATCACTGTAAAAGTACACTGTGGGCCGGGCCTGAACTGGACCGGGCCGGGCCCGCGGTCCTAACGGGCCTGGTGGGCCGGTCCTGGTGGTCCTGTAAAGCCCGAGGCGGACCGGTCTCTCAAGAATAACCCACGAGCCCGGGACCGTCTGGCGGGCCTGGACCGGGCCTGACGGGCCTAACGGGCCCAACAGCTATTTTCTTAATTTTTATTTTTTTATTTTTTAAAAAGCTCCAACGGACAGAATTTTAAAAAGTAGCCGTTTGGGCTACAATTTGACCGTTTGGAGGTTTAAAAAATGGCCATTTGGCCCCCAAACTTTATTTTAACCTCAAACTTTATATAATTACATTTTTTCCCATTTCTCAACTATAAATACCCCCTCATTCTTTCATTTTTACTCACCAATTCACCAATATCTCTCAATCTCTCTCAATATCTCTACTAGAATTGCTTATTTTATTGTTGAAATTTCGTGAAAAATTGTGAAGTTGGTGAATTGAAGTCTTCAAGTCTTCAACGATTTTCAATTTTCAAGAAGTTATTCGGCAATTCGGTAAACTCGTTCCAACTCTTAATTTTTAAGAATATATTTTTGTGTGTTTTAGACTATAACATTTTCTTTGAAAAAAATGTTTGGTGGTAAGGGAAAAGCTAAAATTGGTGAAAGTAGTCGCCAACCTACTACCCTTCCCCCGGCTCCCCAACCCAGACCTGTTACCCGTCCTGCTGCTCCTATTATTTTTGATAGTGATAACTCTTGTTTTCAATTTTCGGATAGTGAATTTTGCCATAATGTTGCACCAGGTCAACGATTATATGAAGAAGTTATGAATGCTCTTTATCCTAATGAAACTATCTTAGAAAATAATGAGGAAAATGAGGATGTAGATGAAACCCAACCAGATTTAGATGATACACCTACGAGTCCTGTTAATAACCCAACTAATGCCCCGCCCGACCCACCTGTAGAAACTCCTACTTTTAATAGACAATCTTTTAACCGCCTAGAAACATCATTAGCTAACACTGTTGCAGATATTTGTAGATATTTTTGCATTAGAGATAAAGCAATGGCAATTTCTATGGATAATGCTTCTAGTAACACTAGTGCTATAGGAATACTTACAACAACACTAAATCCTGCATTTAGTAATATATTCCATGTGAGATGAATTTGTCATATTTATCATTTAATTATTGGTGATGGTATGCGCATTTTAAATTTAGAAATTGAAAAGGTTAGAATGACTCTTAATTGGCTTTTTTATTCAAACCGTAGAAGTAGACTTAGAGAGTATTTTAAGAAATGTGATGAATATGGCCTTAGAGAAAGAAAGGTTCCTACACCATGTCCGACTAGATGGAATTATATGTACGAAAGTTTAGTAGTTGCATATGAATATAGAAACCCAATAAATGCAACGTGTAATTCTCGTGTTGGTGGTGAGGATGATGATGAAATCCTTACAAATCAAGATTGGACGAATATTCAAATTGCTACTAATGCATTTTCTGGGCAATACTATCCTACTATTTCTAATTGTTTAGTTTATATTGCAACACTATGTGATTTGTTTGTTGAATTTTCAGAGGGTGGGAAATTTATCAACTTGCTATAAATGCAATGAAAGAAAAGTTTAAAAAATATTTTTTCTCTATCCCCCCTATTTTTGGTGTTGCTGCAATGTTAAATCCTACAATGAAATTAGGAAGGTCCTCACTTTTGGTACTCCAATATTTATAAGAGTTTAGATCTTTCACATGAAGAATTTGCTACACTTGGAGATGCAAAAGCCTCAATTAAAATAAATGCTCAAACCATTTATAATGCTTATCAACTTGCCTTAGATCATGCTAGGCCAAATGTTCCAACCCCTACTCCGTC